>KZ810061.1:0-10569 GCA_000696205.2 Oncopeltus fasciatus
TCTTCATGGTGAAATTAGGATACTGTATACTTTAGCCCACCAGGAATAAACCTAAATAAAAATTAGTAGAGAATTTTTTGTTGGGGTTCGGTCAAGGTAGATCCAAAAAATACTAATTTAAAAAAAAAATGTATTTTTTTAAAAATTATCTGCCAACATTTTGGCTTACATTGCAAGTCATCTTCAGGGCTATCATGAAGACGAGGGGGGACGTCCTATCCCTAGGTCCACTTCAACTCATCTCACCCTCATCATCAAAAAATAATGTGGCCAAAAACCTTATCTACAGATCACTCACACTCTCTGACAAGATATTCCATAGCAAAAATATTAAACGTGTAACTGACATTCTCCTCTCTAATGGTTTTCCTAATCACACCATTAAAAAACTTGTGAAAGAATTCTTTATATTAATGAAGAAATAATGACCTCATTTTCTGTTCTCTCCCTTATATTCCAAAACTTTCTGAATAAGTTAAGAATCTCTCATTTTTCTATCCTTAAAGACCCCATCCCCCTTCCTAACAGAACCAATGTTGTTTATAAAATTCCTTGTTCCACTCCTAATGCAATGGTTCTTACATTGGACGAACTAAAAACCCTATTTCCCATCAAATTAATAATAAAAAATGACAAAGAAAACACATATTTGACTTCGAGAACATTACCATTCTTTCCACTGAACTCTATGAACACAAATGCCTTTTATCTGAAACCATTCACATTAATGTACAACACAATCCAGTTAACAACAGAACTCGCATAGAACAAATTTCTTTAACTTATTCAAACATTTTCAATATTCTGAAAAACCATTAGCCCTCCTTCAAAATAAACCTGTCAAACATTTTTCCTAGTTCCAAAAGTTACTTATCCGCAATAATACCCTTCCTTTCTTCTTTGTCCTTTTATTGCCTCTTTTGAAACAGGCCACTCTTCCTTTGTACCTACCACCTCTTAACCCCCACACATTGATGTTGATATCACATTACATTTAATTATGGTAATTCTATATTATAATGATGTAAATCATATATTTTTATTTTCATTTTATTTGTATTCTTATGACATTTTATTTCAACAGCCCTGAATATGGCTTACAATGTAGGCAGATAATTTTAAAAATACCCTTTTTTAAATTTATATTTTTTGGATGTACCTTGACCGAACCCCAACAAAAAAACATCTAATATTAATAAAAAAAAATGTGTGTTTTTTGGATCTACCTTGACCCAACCCAAACAAAAAACATCTAATAATAATATCTACGGCCAATAAAACTCTCCATTTGAACAAAATGAACACAATTACTTCATTCAAGAACCACCCGGGTATTAAACCTTCAGACCTCCAGCTGCAACTGATCATAAAAGATCCACTATTTGGCTAGATTTAGGTTTATATCTACCTCCCCCTTACGTATACACGCTTTCACATATGTAATCTGTAATTTTCTGAATCAAAGTGATTGATTTTCTTTAGGAGTTTATTCTCTTAGATGAGCTGACACCTGCAGACTAACAGATCTCATTAATATTGGGTCAGTGTCTTTGTTGCCTGGGAGAATGCCATTGCGACCTTAATAATCAAGAGAGAGTTCTACTCACACTTTCTAATCTTACAAAAGGTCTGGGAGTATAGCTCTCCTTATGAGTAACATGGCTATGGATATCCTTATGGATACTATGAAACCAGTCCTCTCAGCAACATGTGGGACAAGAAAGGATTAGACTCCTGGGCTTTTAGCATGGGAATCACTCATTCTAACCATTTTCACATGGGCACTTAAGGTGTTTTTACGAGTAAAACCTAAAAGTATTAATATTCAAAGTAAGGAAACATCCTCCTGAGATAGGTTTATCTATAAGAAAAGGGACTGGATGATACTGCCTCTTGATCGGGAGTGATTGTCTTAAAATTAAAAAAAAACAAAAAACTATGTGAATAAACAGGCGGGATAGTTCCCGGACAGTAAGCACAGGTGCTTACCAGGGTTACTCAGAATATATATAATGTGATATTAGTTAAAAGTGTCCCTTGGCTACACTAGGTGAGTCAATAATTTATAAACACTATATAACAATTAAAATCTCAAGTGTTTTACTTACAACCTTATTTGTTTGTGTATAAGATAAATAAAATGCTTTTGGAGCATAACACTACATATTCAGCTGTGCAATATCCAGGATTAGGTAGTTATATTTTAGCAACTTGGGTGAAAACCTAAGTTTCTTGTTCAAATGTAGAGTTTTTTGACTGTAGATATCATTATTAGATGTAGTCATGAAAATGGGGATCTTAGTGACACGACGTCCCCTCTCGCCTTTATGATAGCCCTAAAGATGGCTTACAATGTAAGCTGAAACATTGGCAGATAATTTTAAAAAATACCCATTTCATAAATTTGTATTTTTTTGAATCTACCTTGGCCGAAACCCAACAAAAGACATCTAATCCTAAGTTTCTTGGATTTGTAGAATTTGTTAACATTCCAAGACAATGTTAAACCAACGTCAAATAAATGTACCTTTACATAAAATTTCAGAAGTTCATGGAAATAGTGAGTGAATTTGATCAGTAAATGAGCTCAAATTAATTTTAATTTTAGTCCCTTCAGATGAGCCCAATAAAGACTCTTAAAGACATAAGTTTCCTTACCTCACGGATACTGCTGGGTATTTTAGGATTGTGTTGTAAGAGAACACTGGCCAAATTAAGTTTTCTTTCTTTCTCTTATGCATACAACTTAATTTATGCAATGCAGTTTTTACCAACATGTGATGGGGAAAAAATAAAGGTAGAACAATAGAAAGGATATCAGACAGAAGGAAGCCCTCACAGCTGAACTCGCCACTATCTCAGCAGCGTAGAGAGGCGGTTCAGACTAATTTTACTGATCACAGCAAAACAAGAGTATAAGGCGATCAACACCACCAACAATATCCCAGTCTTCAAAGAATCACCAGTCGTCATAGTGAAGAAGCCATCATGGAAGTGTTGACAACTCATCGAATTCTCAAGCCATTGCCCATCTTTGTAGAAAACTTCTACTAAATGAGTACGCACTTTATTAGATAATTAGTAAAGTTCTCTTGTGTAAGCAGACAGTTTGAACTTAAAATATGAATGCCACTGACCCTTATCAAGCAGGTATTAACTACCTAAAGGACCAGAATATTTTTATTCAGATATTTTAAAAAAACAACAAATGTGAAAGACATAAACGTTCTCCAACATACACAAATAGTGATAGAGAAGTTTTTCCTTCATTGAATCTCACCATTAAATGACACCAATAGCTTTTGAAAGGTGCAAACTTTTCCCTTGCTGGGCAAAAATGTGAACAGAACCATGATAGCCGAGAGATCACAACTCTCCAGCAATCTATGCTTTCAACTTCAAGAGCCATCCTGCCAAGTATAAAGAATGCGACATGAGCTTATAAAGCGCATTTAACGTAGACTTTCTGATTACTCCAGCAAGAACCACCTAAACCTAGCAAAACTTAGGAGCTCTGATTAAATCCAAAAAAAGATCTGATCCTGAACGCAGAACTGAAGTTCTGATTCGTAAACAAATAATTACATCGTCAAAATTTCGGAGAAAATGAATTCAGTTGGAAGTAATTTAGGAAATAATTGTTAAAAGCCAAATTATATTGATTAAATTTCAAAGCAAATAAAATTTAGTATAAATTTGGAGACTTGAAAATGGGCTTATGACTTTAAAAGTTGTTTATTGTGTCATACAAATTTCAATAAGTAAGTAATATAACTGATTTCACCATTTTAATAAATGCCACAATTCTTCTGAACAGTCATTTTCCATAACATAGAACTGTGGGTGGCTATGAACCAGTTCATTCATATAAAGCTTATTAATAGAACTGACTTGTTAAAAGTTTGAGGCAGGAAAACTCTTGAGCAGGTAGAGGCAGTCATTTACCAGGTAGAGAGGTCCCACCTACAGCTGATATCTTACTTATACTTGCTCAGATGGACCTGTTGAATTCAGTTTTTTTTTTTTTTNAAGTTCCTAGAAAGATAAAATTATTTGTTAAAAAAAAAAAATTATTATTAAAACAGATTTAAATTTGCTTATGAATCAAAGTCAGATTTCATTAATTTTAAACAAATAGGGAAAATTGAATTAAAAAACCTAAAGAGACAATGTTAATAACAACAATTTATAAAAATCTAGCTTTTTGGTCATACAAAATAATTGTGAAATCTAATAATCAAAAATTCCTTAAAACTTATAATCCCCAAAACTATTTAATGGTATAAAACACCCACTGAAGGAGTAAGACATTAACTATCTAAGAAAAATGAAAGCAGCTTTATGAACTAAGTAATTCTGGGTTCCTGGTCTAGACATAATCACTTGCTTTATCATCACTACCTACATCAAAGCACTTTAAAAAGTTCTTTGAAGATAAAATCTACAAACTTATTTTCCAAAATTTGGGATAGTAATCAAGTCACTTATTAAAAAAAGCACACTTCTATCTAAGGGAAACTTAATATTTTTAGATTCTCTAACACTTTTCCATAAAAAGAATAGAATGCTCCCATACCAAATTTAGATAATATCTGGGGGCAGAGGTATTGGAGTAATACAATCAGGCTAAAAATATTTCAAAATCCAAAAAATTTGTTGGCCTATGCTTAAATGAAGCATAACCAAAAAACTGATTATAGGAATATAAATATATTTATGAGTAGGGATAGCTCAGGGTTTCAGTCTTGGAATTTCAATAGTAAAAACTAATTTTGGAAACCAAAAAAGTTTTTATTGTTGGCAATGTTTCGGCCTGAATTTCAGGGCAATGGGGTGGGGGAGGGTAATTGAGGGAAAGTTTTCTGCTCTGGGGTAATTAAATCATGACTGAGTAAATATATTGAACATTCACACTTCTGCAGATTAATTTAATAAATGTATTAACCATTCACTTCTCTAACTCCACTTTCCTGATTAAAAAACTCTAATTATTTACAAGGAAATAGAAACATACAATACATTATAATAAAAATAATAATAATTGTAAATTATTATCACAATATACCACAAGGATCTCAATTATAATCAAAGAAAAAAAAGTTCCATGGTATGGATGCAAGGTCTAAAAGTGACGGCTTTCAGTTTAGCCTCCCGTCAGTTGTGGTAAATTAATACCCACAACTGAGAGGCTAGGAGACCTCTAGGGAGAAGTTTCTGGCACAATGGGATTAAGGCCCTTGAAATGCAGAGGTCAGCAGAACTGGCTAGTGATCAGAAAATGAAGGTTCAAGTCCCACTGTGCCTTAAACTTTTCCCTTTAAGTACTATTGTTTAATTAAGATACAACAAAATGTACTGGTAACAAGAATAGGAATTCAGACAATTGATATATACCATTTGCCAAAATACTCTGTTGAAGACAAAGAAATAACAGATTTTATTACAACCTAGAAAATGCAGATTTCTTTCAACTGGATATTAATATTTTTTTTAATTTATAGAATTTAATTAGTATCCAGTTTAAGGAAACCACACTACCTGCATGATGTTGGTTATTTTATGTACTATTATAACGTAGAAGCAGGTTGGGGCAGAGAAAAACAAAAAATGACCTTAATTATACAAACTTCCAAAGAGATCAACATTCATTGAAGTTTTATACAATTATTATTAATAGTATTAAGTAACTAGCCCCACATCATATAATGAGGAATGTATCGATCTCACTTGAATGGATGTAATAATTGAAGATGGGCACCAAAATAGGCAGGTTGGGTTAAGTAGAAGTAGCATGAATAAAGGCCAAAATAAGATGCAAATAAAATTACACAACATAGGCCTTACATGCACAATTAAATTAGAAGTAAATGAAAAGTGAAAAGAAAAAAATTAGATCTTAGAAAACATAAGGAGATAAATGGGAGCAGATAAGATAATTGTTCAGGATATAAGCCAGTAAATAAATATACTTACTGTGTCAGATATTATTTTTTTATAGGTTACAACTAAAGACTGAAGATGAGTGTTTTGTTTTTGCAGGTCTTGAGAATTGTTTTTGCTTTTCGTGGAAGAAACAGTGTGTTCAACTGAGCGTAGCCAATCATTAAAATGGCCCTAAAAATTTGAAGATAAGATAATCAATAAATGAGCTAATTATGATAAGAATGTATATTACTAATACACACACAAAAATGCATATAAAATACAAAACTATTCAAATTCTTGCCTGGTATTCCTGAATATCAATGTCAGGGAAGAGACGACGAACAAATATATTTACACTACTTTTTAATTCTTCTATATTTCTATGGTTGTTTCCCTAAAAAATTGAATAATAAAATAAAAATAAAAATACATGATGATGATAATTGTGGTAAAGTAATCCCACATTTCATTATTAACTTGAATCATACAGGGAGCTAGAAAAAAACTCCTTATCTCCCCGGCTGAGGTAGAGAGTTTTTTCTAGCTTCCTGTACGATTCAAATTAATAAATGAAAATATTTATAAATTTTATCTAAAAAGTACAGCAAAAGAAATAAAAAGAAGTCTGGAAATCTCAATTTTGTTCTTACTTCTGTCAAANTATTTAAGGTTTATTTATTTATTTTTTTTTATAACTAATAGTAAATAAGTGGCAATAAATATCTAATAATAAATATTATTTTTCTCTTAAGTATAATCATACATTAGTGTTTGGAGGGGAATAAATTGAAAATAACCAGCAACAATTAATGAATTGTTAAAAATCAGATTACATAATAGATGTTCGAGGGGTATACAATTATGGATCTCTATAAAGATAGAAAAACAGAAAGGAATTATCATTTCTGGTTTATTCAAAGGAAAAAACTCAAGTACCACTTGAATGAGGAGCCAAAGGGGAATTGTAACATAAGTCAGGACCATTTTAATTCTTTTGTGTAAAAGATTGGCACGTGGAACTTGAGGTGGTTGCACATAAACAAAAATGTGCATGATTTAATCTGGATCTGGGTACCTTGGCTAGAGCAGTTTAGAGGGCCTAAGGAAGATGTTGGACTAGAAATTTTCAAAATATTTAACCATTAGTATAAACTCAAGTCTGATGGAAGCAGATAGCTAACAACATTTGGAAATAATATTCTCTTGCTAGAGCATTAACTGAAGCAAATGAAAACAGCTTCAAGACAACGCAAAAGTATAGCTTCAGAATTACTATCTCCCATGTAAGCCGAGCATACCTTTCCTACAGTCTTATGTCAATCCTCTGCTGACTTCTCCGACCTCTCCCCCTTCCCCGTCCTCTTTCCTGCGCCCTCCTCCATGGACACATACATAAATCAAAATATGAAAACACCCACGCCCACAACTGCTTACAACAAAATACACTAGAGCATAAAGTATCATACCGACACATCCATCTATAAAACAATTGTCTATGGAACTATCTATGACCTACCAATGCAAATATCCGGACAAACTAATAATTTAAGCCAACCAATAATCACCTCCAGCAGTCAGTGGCTGGGTGGGGTTCGGGGCTCGGGCAGGGGCACAGCCGAACACTAAGACAAAAATGTCCAGGACCTCCTTGGGCTGAGCGTGCTCTCTGGGGGGAGGAGCAGGTAAACCCCAGTCAGCAGGAGCCTCCTAACCAAGATATCTCTCCATCAATCACAGGCAACTGAGGATAAAGATATTAAAGAGGAAGAAAACTAAACCCAAATATTAACAAGATTACTTAGCTAGGGGGTTTCAACAAGATGATAGCTTTTCAGATATATACACCTTTTTTTTAAAACTACAAACTCTTTGTATTATTTAATCAGTTGCGGTTCAAAGGAATTATTTAGTTAAAGGAGCTTTTCTTCATGGTGAAATTAGGATACTGTATACTTTAGCCCACCAGGAATAAACCTAAATAAAAATTAGTAGAGAATTTTTTGTTGGGGTTCGGTCAAAAATACACATTTTTAAAATTGTTTTTTTTTTAAGCAAGCTTGACCGAACCCCAACAAAAATTTTCTACTAATAATCTCTGCAGTCACAAACTCTCCTTTTGAACTTAAATAAAAATTGGGTCTTAAAATTTTAGAAATCCCTTTAAAAATTAATCAGTCATATAGATTTATGACTTTATCATTTAAAGGTCAAGGGTTTCAAAGAGAAGAAAGTGATTAATTGTTATTTAATCAAAAAGGATGGAATTTATATATTGTTATAAATAGATGGTCAATTGATTTTGGGAGACGAAGAAAAAATTTGTTAAAGAAATTTTAAATTCAAAATGAAAGATTTAAGATAAAATATTTAGAATCTGTATTAACTAATTTTGATACGTCTGAAGCAAATGCATGTGAAACACTTATCAATGTTAACGTTGGTTTTCATGATTGTAAAGTTGACATTTCTTTAGAGCATAAGTGCAGAGCTTTTATAGGTTCCCTAATGTATGCCATTGTAGGTTCAAGATCAGATAAAATATACACACACACACAAATATATATTATAAATAATAAAATCATAATTCTTAACTATTGAAATTACAGATCACTAATACCTACATTTTCATGCTCTTCTGATCTCAATTTAGTTTGAAGAGCCTTTTCAGCATCAGTAAGGGCTTGAACAACTTTCCAATTCTTGTTTCGTAATTCCTGAAATTATTTTAGGAGTTTNTCCAGCACTTAGTGCAGACTTCGCACCATCATGTTTCGATCCTAGGCCAATTTTCTCGGAGGGAAAACATTTGATAATTTTGCGGAAGTCCAAACAGCGTTCTAGAAGTTATTTTACAGTTATTCTAAGGGTCGATATCAGCATGGGATCGAACAATGGTCTATGGATGGCTAACAATTTTAGTGGATAACTATGGACTATACTTAGAGTATTAATTGAATTTTATGTACAAATATTATCATACATAATTCAATTAATTTATTGGGATATATATATATATATGATGTTTTTAGTTATTTAATTACATATGAACATCTTATGATAATATTACTCAAAATATTTTGTTTTTATACAAAATGTAGTATTCAGCAAAAGAAGCTACTTTTCAGTAGCTTGAGATTTTATTGGACCATATTATATAAATACAAAATAGTAGGCTGCCATAATAAAACTATTAATCGGCTTATTGAACAAATTTGCAAGCTTAGTTAATAAGATAAATTTAGCTGGTAATCATAAACCATAAAAGATAACAGGAATCTGAGAGCAAATAACAGGAATTAGTGCCCCTGAAGGTGCCAAAAAATAACCGGAATATAGCTCTTTAATATAAAAGTGTCATGTGAAACTAACCAGGTTAATTTTATTTACTAATACAAAACATAATTATAAAATAACTTCCAAGTTTAGTAATTAAAAAAAAAATTTTGTTTAATCCCCCATAAGAAATATTAACCTTTCCAAAAAATAAGATTAATCCCAATTAAAGTTATTTTAAAGATATAGCTAATTTTATTTAAATGTAAAAGAGAAGAGGACTTACATTGTTTCTTTCCTTATATTTTTCTACTTCTTCCATCAAAGTTTTTATTTCTTTATTAGATAAAGTAATATCATTTTTTTGGTTTGCAATAGTTTCTTCAGCCTTAGTATTGTGTGTCTTGATAAGTACAATTTTTTCTCTTAAATCAGCGAGTTCTGTATTAGCTTTGTCCAATAACACCTTTAAGCTGCTATTTTCTTTTTTTGAATTATTTACTGTTTGTTTAAGGTCATTCGTAAGCTTCGTAGTAGTATCTATTTCTTTTGTCATTCTTTCAATACACTTATCTTTTTCTTCAAGTCTATAGTAAATTTAAAATTTCATTATTAAACAATTGCTATTAGTATTTAAATATTCCAAAGTAATATAAAGTTGGTAATAGAAACTTGTTTTTATAATTATATAAGAGAGAGCCATTGCTCTAAGAAGTGAAGCAAAGGGCAATTATAAGTAGTATTAACTTCATTAAAACAGGAAAAGTAAAAACTCATGATATATAAATATGACTTTTAACATTTGTTAAATAAAGGTAGTAAAGAAGTAAACTAGATTTATTTGTAACTTCAGCTATCCTCCAACCCATTATAAAGATCAATAATATTTTATGAAACTGTAAAGAAATATCATGGAGCTATCACAAAGGAAGACCAGTAAGAGTGTCAAATATTATTACTATGTTGCTTCATTTCTAGCAAGAGCCAATGAGATAAGACATAGTATTAGTTGAGATCTTTCATAAAAATACCTCAATTCAAACAGTTCTTAATGCATCATTTCACAGTACAATATGAGGGCAAATTGACAATTTGTAACATTATTTCTTAAAAGAAGAGAACTGAAAGACAGAAAGGACCAACAAAACCCAACATATTTTATGGAGGATAAATGAAAGAGGGAGCAGACTTCGATTATTGGTCTTCTAGAAACAATGACACAATTCTTATTAGACCTGTAATCACTTCTAGATTGATTACAACTATAATAAAAATTTTAGTTATAATAATAATATGTAATTTAAGTTACAACTCGAAAACTAAATTCTTTTTTTCAAATTTTTTTTAAACACTGATGAGTCTTAGGCCAGA
>KZ810061.1:21674-33509 GCA_000696205.2 Oncopeltus fasciatus
TAGTTAATCTTAGTATAATTATTTTTCTGAAATGAATGAATTATAATTTATATGGGTAATTAATAAGTCATACATGACAATTCTTCTTTTGTTAAAACTGCAGAAAGAAATAGCTTGCTTTGTTCTTTATTTGAGTCTGTGTTCAGACAGAAAACCTAGTCAAATTTTTAAAAAACTATTGGTGAAATTTCATTAAAAAATGATAAAATTATAAAGTTCAATGTTAATTTAAAAATGAACTTTATTTAAGAAGATATTTTCCGCAATTTGGTGAGGGCTTTCATGTACTTTTCAACCAAAAGCTAATATGAATAATTCATTAACTTATTATTTAATATTTCTTATTCTAATAACTTTCAAAAAAATTTTATACTACATAAATGCCAATTAAATTTAAAAATGATGTATGTATACAATATAAAAAAACTTTGTGCAGCGGCATAATAATGAACCCTATAAAATTTCATAACTCTCTTGTAATAAATACATTTTTGTGAACTTTTCAAAAATGTTTTCTATTTATTATTTAAGTAAACAAAAATTTACAATTCACACACAAACAACATTCAATACAAAAACTTAACAATACCATTTTCATAAATAAGTTCAAAAAGTGTTTCAATAACCATTTTAAAAACGAAATGAAAATTTACGAACAAGTATGAGCTAGTAACACACCACCTCCATCCCATTCTTTTTATAGAGAGATAAAAAGTGAAAAATAATTAGGAAAAAATAGATGTAACTATTATAAATAATTTATAAAAAATTGAAGTAGTTATTTTAGATTTTAGGATAATATGGTCACTCCCAAAATCTTCTTTATTAGAGAATTGAAACCAAAATGAAAGAGCTATAAATTATAACCATAAAAAAAAAAAAGAAAGAAGAAAAACCTTACATTTGCTGATAGTTTTCAATATCGGAATCATGAGCATCATTTCCATTCTCGTTGCCATGATATTGTTTGTCAGTCAACTCACCTATTTCTTCTTTCATTCGTTCAATATCTTTGTTAGATGCAGATAACTGTAAAATAATTTCATTGATAAAGTACTAATTATAATTTCACGACAATGTACAATTGTTCAGTTAACATTTGACTAATTGTTAAACAGTTAACAAGATCCTATTAAATAAATTTATATCCAAACAGTATTCATAAATAAATTTTAGGTAAAGTGTGATCATCCTATGCAAAGCAGATAATTAGAAAACTTTCCTTTTCTAAAGCCTAATTCCTACATTTTGGTGTCTTGACAAACTGCTTCTTAAGGGACCTGAAAATCGGAATTAGGACAAATGCAAGGTCTTACAAGCCTAGGATAAACAAGAGAGGGTTTTTTACAACCAAAAACTTTATATTTTTCACACACACACACATACATATATACATATATATATGTGCGCGCGCGCGTGTGTGTGTGTGTTCGGCTAAAAAATAAATCGGTTAATGCTTTCTTCCTCCTGTTCAATTTCATTGAAACAAATACGGCAATGAATGGCAGTAAATAGCCAACCATAGTCGATATATTTGTACCAGACCCCTNACACACATACATATATAATGAATGACAAATATATGAAAAACTGCACTATTATCAGGAAGTTATTAACAATTAAGTGGCTACAGTTAGTCTTTTCTTACTTTAGTTTCACAGGTAGTTTAGTAAAGGTGGGTAGGTCTGTAAGACAGTTGGTTCTCTCTGAGGATCCTAGTCCTATGGCCACCTAACTTTACCCATCCAGATCCATTTCTCACTCCAATACAATATATTTTTTATAGTTTAATGACGTTATGGTCTAAGTCATTATTATCACACATGATGAACCACATGAGCAATGAAGTTCATAGTTGTCGGTGATATTGGTGATGTTTCAACTTAAAACTCTTCTAAAGGTACAACCACAATATTTAAAGAATAGAAAATTCCTTGATCCTAGGAGTCAAGACTGTCTAATAAATGTAGAGGCAAATCAGGAATTCTCAAATATACTATCAAGGTTTTTATGTGGCAAAATATATATAAGAGTCACGAGACACTGAATTCAATTAAAAGGACGAAGGGGATTATAACATTGAGGCTGCTGTACATGAAAGAGTTCGATTTAACATTGAGCAGCGAGGATGTGTCTCGAGCAACAGCTGAAGACCCGGAACTAAAGGCAATATAGCAATACTGTAGTACGTTGAAGGAGGATGGGCACAGTGCAGGTTCCTGAAGTGCTGACAAAAAATGTCCTAAGCAATCCAGAGTGGCAGCCTGCTGTATGGGTTGAGGGTGGTTATACCTCACCGGATTCGGCCCTAAATCCTCGATCATCTGCACCAGAGTTACTTTGAGATGGCAAGAATGAAAATGGAGGCTCGTGAGTGCGTATTTTGGCCCGGCATAAGCGAGGATAATGAGGTGGTCTCGAGAAGTGTCTGCAATACATTTGTCAGGAATGAGTCGCACGAGAAGTTGCTCTCATCTTGGCCATAAGTCACAGGCCATGAAAGAGAGGCCATATATTCGAAGAGAAGATGTTCTTATTGCGTCAATGTGTCTCCAGATGGATTGAGGTTATTCAAAAGCTGAAGATTAAAGCAGAGGTTGCCATAGGCATGCTCAAGTCCCTTTTTCCAAGATACAGGCTGTTTCAGACGATTGTGACAGTCAAGGGCATCCCCTTGATGCCATTACTTTGGGCATCCCTAAGGTCATCACTTTTATTCTGGAATATTCAAATTTGTGAAGAAAATGCTATGCAATATGTCACATCCTATATACTATCCTAACTGAAGAAGCTGTTTCATTCGATCAGATCAATGGACATAATGTACACTTTTAGAAGTTCTTATTCAATTACCAGATGACCTCGGCATCAGCGACAGGAGTGTCACCCTCTGAACTTTTGCTGGGCCGGAAGTTGAGGACGAAGCCTTTGCTAATCCGACAAGAGACCATCAGTTAGCTGAAGCAGCCAAGGTTCCTGAAGGCATTTTAGCGAGCAGACAAGTTTCATTAAGGAACTAACTGAGCTATCGAGAGCCCTGGAAGCCGAGAGAGGTGAAGAAG
Source organism: Oncopeltus fasciatus (assembly GCA_000696205.2). Lineage (NCBI taxonomy): Eukaryota > Metazoa > Arthropoda > Insecta > Hemiptera > Lygaeidae > Oncopeltus > Oncopeltus fasciatus. Next base: position 24,737 of record KZ810061.1, read on the forward strand.
CACACTGGTCAGCTAAGGAAAAGAGAGGACCTCAACAGGAGGAAAGAATACCAGAAGGTGAAGTGTTATGAATATAATGTTGCATCTCTATGTTAATCAATTTTGTCATTGGTTTATATAGTTATTTCTCTATAAACATAAAAATAATGTAAAATAATGTTGTCAAAAATTTAGAGAACCTTTTAAAAGTTCTGATTGAAAACTTAAAACTAATTTTTCTGAAGATAAAAAATATGTACTACCTCATATTTTACATAGAATACAAAGATAGAAGATTATTGTAATACATTAAAGTATTAATAGCATTGAATCTTGAAACAAAAAAATATCTTAAAGTTTGCAAATGCTAAAGGAGAGGTAGCAAATCATTTACTATCCTAAATTTAAAAANGAGAAATTGATAAGTGATTAAGAATACTTTTAAAATAATTTATGCACAAAGCTAATGTCTATAGCATTATGTAAAGGAACAAATAGATGTAAACATTATATTCAGAGCATATAAATTTCATTGATTGTTATATATGGTAATGGTAAATAAGTGTGTATTATAAGAAAAAAATAATAACATAAGTAACTTTTAAAGGCATAAAAAAAATTGCTTATATGAATGTATATGTATTGTGATTTAAATAGACATTAAATTTAAAATATTTATTTGGAGATAAATGGTAAGATCTTCTTCAAAATATTAATATAAAATATACATTTCAACAAAATTTGTATAAACCAATAGTAAAATTTCTGGTGAGAATAACACCTTGATTGAAAAGATTTCAGAAACAATAGAAATAAGAGGTTTCTGCCTGTGAGTAGCAAAAATGTAACACTTAGGACAAAATATTTTATCAATTTATAATTTTTGGTTCAATTGCCAATTAGTCCTGAATATTCTGAGACACAGCAAGGTACAATAAAACTCTCAAACCGAAATCAGGCTCAATCAGACATTCCTCTAATTTTTGTCCAGAATAATTGAAACCATTACAAAATAAAGACTTGTGAAGATTTGTGATTTTATTGAAAAAATGTAATTCAAGTATGCAGGAGCCCCCTTATTATATTACTTTGGTAATTAGGCTTTTCATTAAAAACCTTTTTAATATTTAACTTTTACTTGAAATTATATGAGAGAAAGAGGGGAGAAGACCAAAATTTATAATTATATCTTCATTGTATTTGAGATGTGAAAAAGTTTTGAAAACATAATAGATGTAAAATGTAATTTTCTAATATATATGTTACATAATATTTTTATGAAAAATGTTTATTAAGGAAAGGATTAAGGAATAACTACTGAGGCTTTTACTATTCTTCCTTCCTAGCAGGTCAATCTTTTATCCTCAATGTCTTCTCCAGCTTATAAGATATAAAAAGTTATTTACTATTTTTTTTTTCTCCTATCATTAAAGAAATATGGGAAATCTGTTTTGATAACATAGCTTAAGTATGACGAACTTGTATTATATTTCACTTTCATTTTTCTTTGGTTATACTTCAAGGCTCTACAAAGGGGACCTCATTCACAATATTAAAGAAATTTGATCTTGCAACAGCACATTACAACACAATATAATCTCCATCAGAAACTGTGAAGGTTATTACTGTCAAATATTTTCAATATCATTGTTGCAAGGAAATAATTTAATAAAAAACACTCAGTTTTTAGTAATGATTGGGAATAGCAAATAATTACCTAACCATTGGAAAAAATAGGCGATAATTTTCGCATATTATTTCTATATTGAACTAAAACATCTTGTAAATTCACTTTTTACAAGTGATGACAGCATACATAACTGAAACTGTTAGCCATTAGTTGGAGATACAAGACAAACACAAAGTGACTCAGTATCAGACAGAGGTAAAAATATGGTTCACAGAGACTACCTTAAAGTTTTAAGAGTGCCCTTTTATATATATTATCAAAAATTATTCTGGAACTATCTGGGTTATATTGGGTACAGCTCAGAAGGCCCCACATTATATTTATTTCTTTATTTAAGTTTTTAATATTTAAACATGACAAAATTATATGAAAACCTGAAAAAATCTTAAATATTTTTCAATAATACACTGTCCCTTTCTCTGTTTAACCAATTCTGTAAACTTTATTTCATAAAGCATAAATATTATCAATTAGAAAATTAGCTTTAACAATTATCTATCTAAATAAGTACATCTGAACTTCATATAGAAATTTATATAAAAACAGAAATCTAAATCATCAGAGAATTTTATGGGGATCGGTCAAGGTTTATCCAAAAAAAATGCAATAAAAAAAAATGCATTTTTTTACTGTATTAAGCCAATGTTTCGGCTTTAATTTGATCAAAGCCGGGAGAGAGAGGGGAGGGGAGAGAGAGAGAGAGTGAGAGGCAGAGAGAGAGAGGGAGAGGGAGAGAGAGAGAGAGGGAGAGAGGGAGAGGGAGAGAGAGAGAGGGAGAGAGAACGAAAAACTCACGGCTATGATATATATAACAAATAAGAACAGAAGGAATAAAGAGTTTAGTGAACATACAAACAGAAAAAAATTACAATGAGTAAAATTTTAGGGAGACTTCTCGCCCTTCATCAGTGAGGAGTGGCGAGAGACGGCTATATATTTAATAAAGTTATAGTATAACAGTGAAAAAAAAAAAAAATGTATACCTCTCCAGAAAGTTCATTTAAAGCTTTTTCTAATCCAGTGACCTTTTCATGGCAGCTCTAGAAAATATAAAGAAATTAATAAAGAAGAGAAAAGGAGAATAGTAATTTTATAATTAATAAAAGCCTCAATATTAACTTAAGAACAAGTCCTTTGACAACAAGCTTTCAATGTCAAAAAATCTCAGGCTATTGCATTTAGATCTAGATCCTTGCTTAAATCACTCCCTCCTATTCCTTCCATCACAATTAATCAGTGCCCAATTTCCTTTCATTCCTCATTAAAAAATCTTGGCATTATCTTAGACCAAACCCTTTTTTGGAAAACTCATATGTTACTGATTTTCTCTCGCAGTTTCTCCACTCTCCATCAATTCCGCCACTCTAGTCATCTACTGTCTTCTTGTGTCCTCACTCTTATTCCCCCATTTGAAAAAGGGTTGTGTTGTTTATGGGGGCCTCACCAGAAAACTAGGGGATAGACTTAAGATTTTTTTTTTTAATAAAAAGTTTACTGTTTCATCACGTTTGTCTTTGGTTCTCCAAAGAACAGCCACATCACTGAGCAGTACACCGAGTCAGAACGGTTACATCCATCTCTCCATAGGCATACTTCCTTAGTTCTCTACTCTATCAAGTCATATTTTCCCACTCCCCTCCCTACCTCTATGATCTTTAAACTTTCAAATCTTCTGTACTTTCCTGTCTCACCCATTCTCAAGATTCCTATCTTTATCCTCCTCCTTACCAATCTGAAGCATTTAGTCGCTCCTTCCTCATCAGATCCTCTAGTATCTGGAACTCTATCCCTCTAAATGTTCATTGCTTCTCCTTGCTAGCATCTATCAAATCCCAGCTATTTTAGCCCATTCTCTCAGTAAAATTGGATATCAGAGCTGTTAAACTTTATCTTGTTTATTCACTAATTTTTATTCTTATTATGATTAATGGTTATTGCATTAGTTATGGCTTTTTTGTTTTTTCTTGTGTTCCACTCATTTTCTTTTAGTACACCTATTTTTATTACACCATGTATATATTTGTTTTCTACTTTGAATACTTCTTTCCCCTATTTTCTTACAAGTACAATAAGTTATAGATATAGTCATTGTTCTATTGAAATTTTTTTATTAGTTTATTATTATTAGTTTTAAACAATGATTAGTATATTGTTTATTTGTACTTGCTATTTTTAATTTTGTAATTATGTCAGAATCAGCTATTCTATCAGCTGTGACCTCTTTGTTATTCAAGGGGACTAATGTCTCCTTGGTCATAAGCTCAGAATAAAGCGTCTTTTTCTTTCTTTCGATTTATATGGCAATATAAAATTTTTCAATTTATATGAAATTTTTAATGTCTTTAACAGTACTGTGAAAATTTAGTGACTAGATATGAGCTATTCCTAAATTTGGTGGAAATTAGTCAGAATTTAGAAAAAAATTTATCAAGTAGAACAATCCCTATTCAAAAGATTTGGCTCTTCTTCACTCTCTTGGAAATTTTTTTTATAAGTAAATTTGGCATAAGGCCTAATATAATCTATTTAACACTAGTTGATAACTACAACCTCTTCTTATAGTCTTATACTGGCTTGGTGAGCAACTCTGTTGCACTGGAGCCTCTCTTTACGACGCAGAAGGAATTCCTGCAACAGTTCCAGCTTAGCTTGGAAATAAGACTTAATGTCATACACAAAGGGGCAAATGGATCCAGTGACAAGTAGCAAATAGGGTATTTTCTAATTGAATAGTTAATTAATTTGTTTGGTTTTGTTTATCGAATTTGAGTGAAGCTCTATACTACAGCATTAGTTTTTTTTTCCTGTCCCACCTCTTGCAGCCTTGAAAATTTATTAACCACTTGAAGACCACTTTCAATCAGCTGTGAGTTATTTGTTCTGCTTCAGATATGGCAGAATTTTAGTATATTTACCATAGGAGAATCAATTCACGTTTGTAACATGATGTAACTTTTGAAAAACTTCAATGGGTCTATAATATAAATAAATATATTAAAATATGGTCAATTGAAATTTATAAAAATATATACGCACACATGTACACATACCCACTGACAACACACAGACAGACAGATACTGTAACTCTCTAGCGTCTACAATTTTAAAAATAATTAAACCAAATTCAGAATTTAAGCTTTGTTTTGTCAACCATTGGACAAGTTTGTTAATGGCTGAAATCAAGAGAGAGAGAGAGGGAGGGTTTAGGGGGGAGTAAAATTTAATATTATTGCCAGCGTTATGAAAAAAAATGAATAGAACAAAATTGGTGTAAAGCATAATTTTATAATCAGAATATCCTTGTTTTTATATAGAAAGGTGTAAAATATAATTCTATAATATTTCTCTTTTATAACTTCTAAAAAAAACTCATATTAAAGAAGAAATTTACAAATATAGTTATGATATGGGAAGTGCTCCCCCCCAATCTCTCTTCCTGGATAGCTTAGAGAAAACTTTGGTAGACATATCATAATTTTTCTCTATGGCTTTTAAATTTAATTTTGTCGCTTCCTCTTATTTATAACTATATTTAATGAAACATGAGAAAAGTAATTAGATTATGCAGCTCCAGACTTTATTATCATTAACTTCTTATGTAAGAGTAATCAAGCACACATTATGATTCCTTTTTATATTAAATTAAGGGAAGTAAATTTTATTTGAAGTTATTCTTCCATATAAACTCAGACATCTAATATCCCATATTTATAGTCCTATCAACTGCCAATAGTATATAAATCACTGTCTTACCTTGTGTAAGGACAATTCTTCCTCTAAAGAGGAAACCGTCGACTTGAGAGCTGCATTTTCATCCTCAAATAACCTAATTTGTTCTGCATACTGATCAATGTCCTCCTTCAAAGCAACAATAGTCTGAAAAATAAACGAAAAAAAAATTATTAGTAAAAATCAAATGGGAAAATAAATATAGAACCAAGTTTTTATAATTTTTATATTAATTATTATTTTTCCCACAGAAAATCCTCAGACTCCTATAGATTAACACAAAATATAGCTAGAGTTGGAGTTAGATATTTTATATGACACTGTCCAAACAGAACCACTAGTTATGATGAGAAAGTTACAGTCCTAACGCCTTACTGAAATAAAAACCTATGAAGCCAACAGTATTAATGCTATTAGGCAGAGGAGTGTATTATCATTGTTAAAGTATGATCTAAATATAATCCATAATTTTCCCTAGCATCAAGAGGTCAAAGGCCCTGAGCTTTGGAAATATTCTGCATGTGGTAAAATTAACTTTTGTGTGAGAGAGGATGGTTGTCTAAGACGGGTAATCTATGGCTAATTGAATCTGTGATGACAACCACCAACTGAAGGAAAGAAGTCATGAGTGCATAGCAAGGGCAAGTCAATAGAAAGTTGCTGATATTAGTTGGTCATCAGGAATCCCACATAAAAATGGTTAGGGTTTGGGCCAGATTACACTCAATGATCAATGAAGCTTCTGTGGCTTTCCTTCTGATTATGAAGATCGACATCAAACAAAAGATTGATTTTGAAATGTGAGCATATTAATCTAAATCTTGCCACAATCAATAACATTTATTATATAATAAAATTTCCGACGTCTATTCCAATTTCTGAATTATTTATAGGACAAACTCCAATTAACAACATTTTGATAGACTCTTTTAGTTTAAGAAATACTTCTGGTCTTGAACATGTTGAAAAGTGAATTTTTGCCAAGCTTTCTTGCACTTACACACACACATACACCATTGTCGATATTATTTAATTTTTAAATATTTTAAANTGTAATATATAAAAAAAAGTTTTTCAACCAAATATTTGTATTATTATACCTTTGATATCAAATACAATTAATACTTGAAGTATAATCCACTCTTATCTACCGTAATTAGCCATCTGCTAGCCGATTGCAAAGAATCCTTGGACCGCAATTTTAACTTCTACAAAGTAATCAGATTTTTTTACATGAAGAAAATTGGCCATGCATCGAATCAAGTAGTAATCCGATGGTGAGAAGACCTCTCCAGACCTGGATATGGTGGATGAGGAAGGAGTTTGAACCCATGAAGTTCTTTCAACAATTCTTTGGCTTGACAGGAAGTGTTAGGACGAGGAGTATCTAATTGAAATAAAACTATTTTTTGGTTGATCGAAACAGTGTAATGCTCAACTACACATACAATCTTTCCAGTTGTTCGTAGTAGAGTTGAAAAATCATAGAGCATCCATCAAGAACAAATTCCAGATTAAAAAAAAAAAACACCTTCAAAATTCTAAAAAGTGTAAAGCCTAGATTTTTATCAAATTGGTCCCTTGCAGCAACTGAAGAAACGGTTTGATTAGGATTTAGCCATTCCTTATGGGTTTTCGGATTGGTAGGGCTCAAATGAATTAAGTTATCCTCGTCGAGTGGCTACCGACCAAAACTTGATGGGTTACCAAAGTAAGGCATCATGGTTTCATCTATAGATATGTGAGATTAGTTCAAAATTTGTTTGAAAATTGGAATCATAGTCAAATATTGTCCAACTTTACTAAACTTATCATTGTTTGGAAAATTGTTATCTGCAAGATGTAAAAAACGTTGATGATCCAAAAACCGATTGCGGCACATACAGTTCAATACAAAAGTGTTGTATGTATCAGAATGTTTCCCAAAACATTCTTATGTTTTTAGATGCCAAGTAGCCTGAAAAGAATAAAATTTTAAAAATAATATGCTAAGTTTTCTTAGACAATTCGGAAAAAATTAGATTATGAGCGTTATAATTTTATTAGGATTATGGAAATATTTGGATGTTAGTTTCCTTGGTTGTAATTAACAATCCAAAATGAAAATCTATGTCGGGTCTGTCTTGTCACTGCCAACTGCAAAGATAACAAACAACGTGCCAAGGAGCTAAAATCTGCACTTAGCCAGAAAGATAAGATTCTAACCAAGCTCATAGAGCTTGCTTTTATGTCCAATAAGTAAATACTTCGCTTTTTGAAAGGAAAATAACATGTAACATGTAGGTGCCGCTGAGCATTGGGGGGTTAAGCTTGTGAGGAACTAGCCTACTGCTTTTTTTTTTCACCTTCCCACAGAGAATAGATGGCGACTAACAGATATTGCCCTATAGCAAACCATTTCCAATAACAGAGCTCTTCTCAGGTGAGCATTTCCCTGACTCACCTGGGGCGATGTTTATAGATCTAAGCTCAACAGTATTTTGTACTAGAATTTTTTATTTATTTATTTATTTTTTACACCAGTAAAACTATTACACTCCTCGATCTTGGTGATGGCAGAGTTAACAGGAGGATGTTGAGCTTGTTTTATTAAATAAATTAAACACAAATTGAGTCATTAAATCAAGAGCCTTTAGTTAAATGGATTATATTTTCTAATTTTTAAAACCCACCTAACAAATTTACTAATTGTCAAATGACAGTGTTGCACTTTAGTCCACATACAATTTAATTAATTTTGAACAAACATTTAATTTTAAATAACGTTCAGGTAATATAAAATTACTCATACTACTTATAATTAACAAGAAGCAAATAATTGTGCAAAAAATTAATAAAGTATTTAAATAAACATATTTACTCATCATCATAAATTATTAATTACAAATAATATTTTATGATAAAAAAATTTAATAACAATATAAAATGTAGGTTTAAATTTTGATTAAATAAATAAAATCATTTAAAATATACAAGATTCAAAGACAACTTAACCAAAACTCTGTTAGGGCAACTTTTCCTTTACATCCAGTGAAAATATTTTATAAAGAACTTCAAGCATCTATATAAAATAATACTGTAATTAATTTGAGATAAAATAATATATCAACCAAACTTACTTCATTATTATGTTCATCATCTAACTGTTGCTGTTGTTGCGCTTTTGCCAGCTCCTTGTTAAGTAAGTCTTGTAACTGTGAAGAGTATACAAATAAATAGAAACCAAATTCAAACTATAATTATAAGGTTATTTGAAAATAAGATTTGAGTTCAAACCAGCCAAATATTTTTCAAAATCTTAAATGAACCTATTTACTTAGGGGGAGGGTGGATTTAAAATAATTAATCAATAGAGAGGTGAAGAAGCACACTGGT
>KZ810063.1:42133-56225 GCA_000696205.2 Oncopeltus fasciatus
ATTTTTTTATATTAAAATAAATAAATAAAAGACCTGCTTCCAATAGAAATTCTAATTAAAATTCTCAACTAAAATTTTAGAGAGTTTGAATTAATGGGAGAATAATGTCAATCTTAGGATGATGGTAACATAATCATTAACGAAACGATGAAAGTTATAAAATTTTAAGTGCATATTTTATTTTGTAATGCTCATTATACCATGGTTCACAGTGTGTCATCATGATTCCTTATTGTTGATGTATCATACCAAGATATAAGAAACTCAATAGTATATATCTTCTGTAGGAGTATCATTATTTGGGACAGAATATTTTGTGCGGGTGCTGAAGGTACAGGTGGCGTTGGTCTCATCTCTTGTAAGTCCTTAATTCTACTGAACTCTCAAAAGAAGTTAACACTCGAGCCAGACATGATACTAGCTAGAGTTACTTGTAACCCTTACCGCGTTAGGGGGAGCCTACAAAGTCTTCAAATTAACTTAAGCAAGAGGAAACTTCAACGCTATACTTTCATAAAGGATAACTATTACAGCAGAATTTTATTTCCGTCTGAATACATGAGTTATAATGTATTTTCTGAAACGAAAATATTTTACAGATTTCAATGACTTTAAAATATTATTAAAAATGTATAATCAAAATATAGTCCAACACATTTTAAGAGACAATATAAAAAAATGATAATAATTACACAAGATAAAATGAACCTCTATTATTTTTATGTCATTAATTAAATTAACTGTTGTTCTTACGGAAAATCATATACATTTGATTTTTTTTTTTTCAACAAATAACTTTACTACTAATTGAGGTAAAAGTCATTTTTAAAAATATTTCATTAAATAAATCAAGAGAAATACTCTTCGTTAATAAGTCACCGTGATTCTGTTATGTTCTAGATATTTCTTGATTTGTAAACTATCTTTGCATCATTTCTATAAGAGATGATCAACCAATGGGAAAACGTTTTAGGTGACCTCTATATTTTTTGCACTATCTCTATGTATTTATCTATTTTTGTTACATTAAATTTTGTCATGTATATAAGGCAATATGCAACTTTTCAAACGATGCAGAAGGATCTGTAAGAATTCCCACTGAGGGATTAAAACTAAATAAATCTATTTAATTCACTGATTTTGTATTTTCGACATTTCTAAGCGTTATAACACGGAAGAAGTCAGAAATCACCAATCCTAGGCTCCAAATTAGTTCGCGAGATTTTTATAATTTTCATTTCAGGCGTAAGTCGGCCCATTACACCCCCTAGAGTATACAAACACAAATTTTAAAATGTTTTCGAACTTAACATTTCAGCTAAGCAAAAATACCAGTACTCCAGCTGAGCTACATGGGCCAGTTTCATCGGAAATCTGCAGACATTTATCTGCTAAATCTGTATCTTAAACGATAATTATTTAAAAGAAATAAATTTACTTAGTTTATGCTAGCATATATAATCTTTGTAAATATCATCAAGATTTTTCCATAAAGACCAAAAAAATAATTTAAATATTTTTCTGAAACTCTATGTCAATTCACCATTTAAATTTAAAATTCATTAAAAATATGTATAATTGAAAATAGTGTACTTCATTATAAATATTTATTTGGTTGTGGTTTATTCTCCCACGCATATTTTAAACAATTAAAGAGAGGGAATAGAATAAAAAAATTTATCTGTCCCAGCCAGAACTCGAACCTGGATCTCCTGCTTACCAGGCCGGTATACTATCCATTGCACCACCGGGGCGGATAGATTTTTTTTTTCTATTCCCTCTCATTAATTGTTTATAATAGTGTATTTCATTTCCTATAAATAATAGTTTCCAATATTTAATTATTTATTATTTTATTTTTCAACTAATATAACTTAAGAATGAATAATATTTGTTAACCGTAGTTGTTCTTTCTCAAAGAATTTCTAAAAAAATGGATAGAAAACTTAGTGAGACTTAAAATTCCAAAGAAACAGTTAAAAAAAATGTTATGATAAAAACTAGCTCTTAAGAAATACCTCTACTATTGTCGTTTAGGCAAAAAAAATCTCAAAGATAAGTTATGCCATACTTACAAGTTGAGAAAATCAATTAAATCACTTTTTACAAACCTGAAACAAAAAAATTCAATTATGATGAGAGGAATTTACATAATCTGGAGAAAAAAAATCCTTAACATTATGAAGTGATACAAAAGCTGTATTTTCTAATTTAAGATGAATAACAAAATATGTAATATATATAACCAACCATATTTACGCTCGACAACTTTATCAAGTCCTCTGAAAATATTATATCTTAATTCTCAACATACCAGAAAGATTGTCTAGGAATTCTAGGGGTAGTTATTTATTATTTTTATTCCATGAACTTTGATCTTATTCATTGAATTATTATATGTATATGTGACTTATAAGCCTTATAATAATGGACTATGAGTGAAACAGCTGACAATAATAGATTATGAGCTCCTTACATTACATAAAGAACATATAGGGGTCAGTAATTGTACATTTACGAATTTCCTTATGCATATATTCTTTGGAATATTTGTTGTCAAATCACATCACATTAAATTTAAATCTTGTCTCTAAGTCTTGTCTTATTTGTTATGCCTTATTACAGGATTTTCTTAGTTCACCAGAAACTCACATAGATAATTATTTCGACGCTCTGAGTTCAATTTTGTTTTATTTAAATAACAAATACGAAACAGTCAGACCGTATTTTTAGCATATTTCCCATATGTAATCAAGTAATCAACTTTGATCCTGTGTTGTGAATTTTTTTCTATACTGAAACTTAACTCAGCATACAAGCTTCTTTTTGCAAACCCTCACTTGATTTCTCTAAAGGCTGCAGTCATTTAAGGAGGATTTTATTAATGTCAGCATAATTTAACTTGGTAAAACTTTCGTTTTAAATAACGTTACGAAAAAATGGTACAAGGTGGTTTGTTTAAAATTTAATAACATTTCTTTAATGTTTTATTAAAGAAAATAAAATTTAGCTTCAAGATTTAGCTGCAGTATATGTTTAAATTAATTCATTAATTCAGCTGGAGAGGAGGGAGGGGGCTTAGAGGAAAACCATAATTAAGTTTTTAAAAAAATTAAAATTCCTGTAATTTCTGCTTTATGGAATTTTGCGAAATGTTATGTGGGCTTAAGGCAAACAAATTGCATCATTGTAGCGCTTACAGATAAAACTACACATTATTTAAAAAAAATAGACCGCTTTAGCTCTTCTATTTTCAGTTTTCATGCAGGTAAATTGATCTTAATATAACTTCCTTATTTTCATTAATATGTCTCGAGAATTATTTCAATAGGTAATCAAATGTTTTTTTTCAGGGGATTTACAGAAAAACATACGACACGAGAGAGAGAGAGAGATCAGATGTAATGGTAGGTTCGAGCCTCGAGGACTGACAAGTGTATTAGATTGATGGGAATATCGATAGTCGGCCGTCATTTATAAAGCGGTCCCCTGCTTCTGTCGCCTATATTAGCCTGCTCGTTTATTATCAGTACCCCGACTCGTCCACCTCTCCCCACCACCTTACCCCTGCGCCTTCAGCCCCCTCAAATACAACCCCGCCTTACACCTCATACACCACCATTTCTACACCCACCTCCTACTACAAACACCTCCTATAATGCAGTAGAAGTTACGGTTTTTTTTTGGTTTTTTTTAATAATAATACAGTTTAAAACAGATATTTTTCATAAGAAAATCAAGCTATTAATATCGCAACCGCGACGTGACTTTTGAAAATTTTCGAAGGTTATTTGCCGAACCTACTTTCTGAAAGCATGGTCAGAGAGATTAAAATCTACTTGTACTTGAAACGAATCTACACAACAAAAGTTGCTATAACTTCATAACTATTATCAGTGCAATATTTGCTTAAACTGTAAATTGTTATTTTGATTCACTTGTTATTTTACATACAATTTTGATTCATTTGTTATTTTGATTCACTTGTACATGAAACAAATCATAACTATTTTGAATCTACACAACAAAAGTGGCTGTAACTTCATAACTATTTTAAATTATTTTGCATCCAAAATTCTGTTGTATGAAAATTGTTATTTTGCATATATAAATTGTTATTTTGATTCACTTGTACATGAAACGAATCTACACAACAAAAGTTNCACTTCTAAATTAAACTTATTTAATCCTAATCCATTTAATCCATTATATATTCCATTATATATAAGTATAAAAATTATGAAGGGACAGTACTAACATAACAAAAAGACACACATCTGAAGCTACATACATATATTATCCTCCATACAAGAATATATTAAATTTGATATCCCTACCTCCGTAACAATAAAATATATCATATAATACAAATTATATTTAATTACAATTAAGAAACAACAAAAAAATCCACATAAAATATTTAAAGAAAATAATTTCGAGAGTATGTCTGGACCTCCTGTTTTTAAAATCGAGAATCCGAATTTTGTGTTTAGGGATTTATTTATAATTAAGTAACATTGATTTTTTTTTAAATAGAAATCAAATAAGAGAGAAGAGATGATTTAGAGAGAGACCAAAACTTTTGATCCTAATTTGTTGTAATCTGGCTTACTAAAAATTTTGTAGAATTTAGTAGTTAGTTAGTAGTGTAACTTTCTAACATTAATTATCTAAAACATTTTTAGGAAAATCGCTTATTAAGAAAGACATTTAGGAATATAACTACGATGAGTAAGCAAGTCATCCACTCCAGAGTGCCAAAAAAAAAAGCTTAGTGATAATTTATTTTACGTTCATTGCTCTCAACAAGGTTTAAATAATTTGTTGTCTTTTAATTTTATTTACAACTATAATTAATGAGAAACGTCTAAAGTCTTAAAAATTGAATTTGATCATATTTTCCGTATGCACAATCGCCCTCCATGTGAGGTTATTTTTCAAGAGGAACCTTCCTGTTGCGATTGACTAAAAAAAAAATCGATTTAAAAACAAAAAAAACCTACAAAATGAGAGGAAAGGTAAAAGGAAGATGAGAGAACACCAATAATTTTGTCTTCCATTGTTCCCTTCAGGAGAACGCCAGCTTGGACATTCATTAACTCTGGACCACCACAAATATCGTTCGTTTATTTCGCGGGGGTTGTGGGAGGGGAAAAATATGAATTCTGTTTATGCGAGGGGTTCGTACCTTTGTGCCCCTGAGGCCCGGCCAATAGGCTCACGGGAATTATCGGATTTCATCCCTCTCGATTCAAATACCAGAGTCGAAATTTATTGGGACCATTCTAAAGCCAAACACGAACCTGGCGTTTGCAGGATTAATCCAACGGGATACACTCAAGCGTATTTCGATTGTCCTGAAGACTTTCCAAACTCTGTTCCATTGAACTAACTACATTTTTTATAAAGAAAAATCTATGACATAGTTCAAATTAAGCGAATTTCCTAAGTTTCTGTTTCACATGTGGTAGTTTCAGCGTTAAGAATTATTTTTGATACATTCCACATTCAATTTCAATTACTTTCTACATATATTCCAAGCCTAAAAAGAAAATATTGATTTCTAATTCGCTAAAGGCCAACACACAGACGAAGGGAAAAAGGTACGTAACTTTAGTAACTTTTTTAACTAACATACGAAGAAGAAACGGCCAATACTTCATAAAATTTGTATTTATTTTACATCTAGTAGTACTTTTAAGTCATTTAGCCCAAACTCTATCAAGTATTACTCATCCTGATAACCCACCATGTGGACTGAATAGGAAATGGCCGTGTGACCTCATCATTGCCTAGATTTCATAATAACAATATGAAAAAACAAACCTGTAAATATTGTAAATAGTTATTTAAGAGTAATGTCTTTGGGCAGCTTCTCCATTAAGCGAAGTACCCGCTAATTAAAATCATAATTAAGATCCTTCGATCTTCCGGTTGACGAGCGACATAAAGGNCTGTCATTGGGCAGCTTCTCCATCAAGCGAAGTAAACAGTAATAAAAATATTTATTTAATTGTATTAAAATTTTACCAGCCCATTGCAAGGAGCACGACAAGTGCAGAATATAATAAATAATAAAGTTCTCATTAATAATAAATAGTACTTTGAAGGCAGTTGGCCTCTCATTTTCAGATCCCAAAAATTCTGCAATAGGCTCTGAGCATTAAGCTCAAAAAATTTATACTTTAGCTGGTTGGGCATTTCAGCCTACCAAGTGCTTAATATAAAATAAATATTTTCAATTTACTGAAAGCCGAAAATAAATTATTATAACTTTTCATAACTTTTCAATATGTATTAATGATTACATATATATATTCATACATATTGAGTTCATAAATTTTTCATACACTCGCTAAAATAAAAAGTTCAATAATTTCTAAATATTTTCCTACTTTCAAAATCCTAATCTCTTATTCTGATGTCAGTCATTAGTGAATTCCAAAACACAAATAATGAGTGAATGCGTCACAAAATACTGAAATTATACCCATATCATATTTAGATTCGTATACTCAGAGTATGAAGAGTGGCCAAAATGATTTTTTTTTTTTTTTATTTGTTCTTTATAAAATCTTGTTTCTCTTAAAATATGTATCTGTTAGACTTGAAGTTGCAAAAACCGTTTTAATTGTTGTTTTGTGTTAACCTACTCCCACTTCCTCATTCTCAGCCTTCTATATAACAGTTTTATTCGAGCGCCCTTTGTCTTGGCCGTAAAGTTTGTCGAGGTATTGTGGGAGAGAGGCCCCGCGCCCAAAACCTAGAACGGATCCGTGTGACAGTGATGCATTTTTGAAAAGCTCTTTCATTGTTCCCCCCCTCCCCCTCATAGTTTCTACAGGACACAATGCCATCGCTCGCTCCTGTTATATACCAAAATTTCTCGGAGGAATTTTCTTCATTTGATAAAAAATGTATGAATTTGTATTCATTCATTAATATTTTAGAATTTCCATGGATGTGAGTTCGCTGTTCTATATGTTTTGTTAAAGAAAGTTAGAAAAAAAAATTTTCTCTTTTTTTTATATGATTTAGTAAACAAGGTGCATAGAAACTTCATTAATTCCAGTTAGTAAATACATTTGAAAAAAAAAAAACTTGCACAAATTTTTCGTCATAAGCCTATGCAATCGTTAGTAAAGAATATTTTGAATTTCTCAATTTTGAGAAGGGATCTCTCTTATGTAATTTTCGAGAAAAAAAAATTAAAAATTTGTTTGTCTTAGTTTTCCAAGGGCAGGAGGCTTTTTTCCTCCATCCCTCCTATTACCCTAAAGAAGGTCGGCAACTTAGGCCAAAACTTTAAATGTTATTAATTCAAATTCCAAGATCTAATCCCCAACCAATCCTTATAGGTTACTTTGAAGTTGTTTTTTTTTTTTTGTGTGTGTTTTGTCAATTAAAATAGTGCTTTAAATGAGTAAAACATATTAAAAAATAAGCAAATATACATACATATAAAACAAATATACAATTATTTTCTAATATTCACCTTGTAATATTTTTATATCTTTGTTCCATAAATTATAAATTTCATCATTATATGTTCACGAAAGCTTCGACGGTCGTCAGATGTATTTACCGTTTCTTCTTTCGGGTTGGACCGCGTCAAGTTGTTGATAGTTGCCGAGCTTTCGCACATCATGTGATTCTTTAGCCTTGAAGAAGCCACCACATGATGTGCGAAAGCTCGGCAACTATCAACAACTTGACACGGTCCAACCCGGAAGAAGAAACGGTAAATAGAGGTACCAAAATTCTTCAGAATGTACTATTTATTTAATTAAATTATTTCTAATAGATTTATTTATAGGATGTACAAATACAAATTTTGTTTATAATACTGTGTAATTCATTAGTCTCCTGGACGCCGCCGGAGTCGAGGGTGTGCTTGCCGATTGAAATTTCGTTTAAAATCCTCTCACAATGGCTGTCAGGTGCAGTGGGGCTTTTCACGGGTCGTCATTTCAGAACGGAAAACATCCGACAGCCGAGACCACTGTGCGTGTGTGTGTGTGTGTGTGTGTGGGTTGTGGAGGGGGGGTGGGTTTGAGAGAGAGAGAAACAAAACACGCACGAAAACGCTATATTGTTTCGATTATTCGTCAAAACTCTCGAATAGTTCGACAACAAATTAATTATCAGGGCGAAAGAACTCATACGTAAAATCTGTATATATATAGACTGTGAGTTTCGGTGAGTGCAAATGATTCGGTTAAAATTCTCTACACACCTGATATTTCTATTATCGGCACTGTCAAAATATAACCTGCTCCTCCTCTGAACAGCGAAATTATACATCCGAAGCTTATAGAGTTGTCTATTCGGGCAAAGCATATGCCAAATAACGAAATTAATTAATAATCTAAATGGTAAATCAGAATTATTTATACAAAATNAAATATATAAACTTTTTTTTATACGTATTTGACATTTCTGGTAATCCCCGGCGATTACTGATTTAGCTTTGTGAACTTTTTCTTTTAAAATTACTTTTAAAAGTGGTGTTTTTCAACTAAACAACTATTTGGGGCTTTTAGGCCGAAAAGTGCGCACGCCCACGCGCACACTCACGCACACGCACACGCACACGCACACGCACACACACACACACACACACACACACACACATACACAAAGAATTACAATTGATAAATCGCGTCGCATGTAGGCATGTGTGGAGAAATTAATGGGAATACATAAACTAGAGCGTATCATCCCTTAAAATAATAACTAATTATAACACGGAATGTTATGTTTGTGGGAAAGCTCATAAAACCAGCTGGAGGTCGAGTTAGTTTAGTAATTTATCTTTTTTTAAAGATAATAAATATTTTAAAGATAATTTATCTTTATTTTAGTTTAGGATGTTTATAAATCATTAAATTTTTAAGACCATTATATCCTATAAATATAGCATTCGTTATTATCAATGTTTAATAACAATCAGTGTAAATATTTTAATTGCTCTGACAATGTCTAATACATAGTGTTCCTTTTACGAGATAGTAAAATCTGGAGATTATCGTTATTAGTTTTATTGATTCATGTTAGACTGGTAATGCTTTCTAGTTAGTATCAGAAATTCTTAAATGCATTTTCCATTATAATGGTGTGGAAGTATTAAAAATTTCTTAAAGTTCTTATGAAATAATCATAGGGCTTCGTTCAGAAATATTTATAAAGAGTATAAAGTTGTATAGCTGACCGTTTATATTTTGTTGAAGAATTGGGTCGCAATTTGGTCAATGCATTTGTAAAAAAAAAAGAAGAAAAAAATGGTTGAACCAAAATATTTATTTTTTGGAAAGTTTTGGCCTAAATTTAAGGTATTTATTAGATCTTTGTAACAAAAGATATTAAATGTACCAAAATTTCAATTATCTATGGCACAAAAACTTTCTATATTAATATGTATTAAAAATGAAATACTCGCGGCTGCAATATATAAGAATAGGTGGGATAAAGAGTGTAGTGAACATACAAAGAGTAAAATTTTCGGGGATCTCTTAACCTTTGTCACTGAGGATATATGTATATATATATATAATACATGCTGATTTTTAGAAAATGCATTTGTTTATTGTAAATACGTTAACTGACATGAAATTATACTTTAATCCAAATCTACCCCCGAAGAAGTTATGCTTAAGTATTTTTATATCGCCGAGACTTTTAATTCATGCGGTTTTAATGGGAGTTCATTAAGTTTTATTATTTTCCTTTAAAGAAATAATTAATTAACCATAAATGACTAATAGGGATTTTTTATCGTGAAGAATTAATGAAATTCTGAATGGAAAGTAAACAAATTGAAATTGAAAGTTCAATATAATTTGAAGGAAGTTGACTATCCGTAGCCTTGCAATTATTTGCAGTTTACTTTCAATATATAGGTGGGTGATTCAAAATTAAAATAATATTGATGCATTAAAAATGGCTTTTCTACTTTAAGAAAACAACTGGTTTTTTTTTCCTTGTGATAACTGTTCTTCTGTTTTGGGACTGAAACATTTGATGTATTTCAATTATTTATAAATAAAAAAAACATATGCTTCGAAATCAAATCTCGTGAACAATGAAAATACCTCGCTACATTTGAGAGTGAATATGAATGGGTAATTATTCTAGAATAACGCTTTGCTAGTTGCGGTGTGCGCCGTGTGTACGGCCGAATCCATTAACAGGTTTTCCAACGGCAATATGTCTGCAGGTAAAACCCCCCTAAATCCAAGCCCCCGCCCCATTACTGACACTATTTCACATTTAATTGTTTTAACAGGAGTACAGCGCCCCTCCAGATCCAGGCCGCCCCACACGGCAGTTCCAGAGCTACCCCCACCCCCGGCAACTCCATTTCCAGCCCCCTGGAGAACACGAGATTACGTGATTATTGGCGATTGGAAACGAATAAATTTCAGCTGATAGCAATAGCTACAAGTACACCAAGCCGATAACACCCCTACCAGTATATATTTGTCTTGCATTTGCATTCATGGATAGAGTCTGTGATCGGTGATAATCGCTCATTATTCACATTTTTTTTCATTATATAATACGTTTGTTGTGTTAATAACCCCTAAAGCGTTTTTAATCATTTAAATCCGAAAACATTCCTTAGGAAACATAAACAATTTTTTTTTTAATTTAAGAGATGGACCTAAAAGGAGTAAATGACTTTATGAGTTTATGCTTTTCTGTTGACCTTTGACACCTATAATTTTTAATTTTAATTAATTTAATGTAATATGTTAATCCCCCTCGTCAATTAATATATGTTTTAGGCCCCATTGACTTATTATCCCTAGATTATTGGCTAGGCATATTGCATAATCTAACTTAGGGATTTTAGACACTTATCTTTTAAGACGCAAGAGTTCGATAAGGAGAAATTTAACTATTTTATTTATAATTTATTTTAAAAATAAAAGGTACGTAACTTTAGTAACTTTTTTAACTAACATACGAAGAAGAAACGGCCAATACTTCATAAAATTTGTATTTATTTTACATCTAGTAGTACTTTTAAGTCATTTAGCCCAAACTCTATTAAGTATTACTCATCCTGATAACCCTCCTCGTCGCCTGAATCGGAAACGGCCTCCACATTTCCAAAACTTCATAATAATAATATGAAAAAATAAGCCTGTAAATATTGTAAATAGTGATTTATTCGACTAAAACGGAGATGGCCTCGCGACCTCCTGGGCCTTAATGCCTAAACTTATTGGGAGATGGGTCGATGGGCCCCTTCTTCCTGTACAGTGATGACCATTTATTGGTTTTATTGTTGATTTTATTTTTATTATATACTTTTTATTTATTTATTGTATTCGTCATCNAACCATTTTGAAAGGCTTTCGATGAATCCTCAGCTATTACTTCAGCAATCTGGGAAGACCATTTGATTACAACTCCTTCAATGGATGCTTTTAAGTACAAATCCTGCATTTCACCCCTAAGAAAATTTGCGCACAATAATAAATTTTCGCTACCTCAGGACTTTATATATTTGCAAAGATATGAAAAGGACATTTTTTAAAGTAAAATAATGTGATATAAAGTGCAATTATATATAAATTATTTCATAGAAATATTTAAAATAATGAAAAAATGGAGATATTATCTTGCTGAATAAGCATATTTCTTTACTCCTAGTTTCTCATGAATTAATATATTCATACTAATTAAACCGTACAATACTACAGTCTGTATGTATGTATGCCGAATCGCATATTATTAAAATAACTTGGAAGAAGAATAAATTCTAAAGAACGTGATTATGTTTGCTTTGTTATATAGTTGGCAAATTTATCTGGAGGAAAAAAACTGATCTTGTTGGTCCCGATTCAACGTAGTATAAGCTAAAACATTGTATGCATGTGTGTGTGTGTGTGGGTGTGTGTAATTGTGCCACATTTAATTACATATTTATTGAATTAAAAAAACAATTACTTTTGATCTTTAAAAAAATGTGTGTTCTATACGGTTAGATCGCTTCTTTTAGTCGTTAGTCAGGGCGGTCAGAAATTCTAATTCAGAAATTTTGCATGTTTTAGGAGGAGTTTACCCCATTACAAGTCAAAGTGAGCATGGAATTATTTAATGTTAACAGATTTTTTTTTATTAATTATACGAAATAACGATTTGGTATCATTGAATTCCTAAGTAAAAAAAGTTATTTTTTCTTTGTATATATAAATTGATGTTCTTACCAGTGTCATATATTAGCAATGGTATTTATTGGCATAGAATAAAATCGGAAAAAGACAGATGACTATATCTTTCTTAATAGACTGTTTTTTTTTTATTTCTACTAAATATAAGGGTTTTAAATTACCTATTCACTTTCTTTGTTTTATAAATTTATTCTTTATTCTAACTAAAGTATTAATATTTAAAAGGTTTTATAATCGAATTTTGGTTTTCCCTAAACCCTCCTTTTTTGCGATAGCTTTACCAATTTTTCATCTAACGGCTTTAAAAAAAAAAGAGAGAAAAACAAAATTAAAGTTTTAAATTTTAAATTACAGATGCACAAACAAATGAAAAAATCAACTAAAACATAGCTAAAAAACTAGTAAATAATTAATTAAATCCGTGTCTTATGTAACAGTAGTAGTAGATCATTGAAGGACAATCAACTTCTTGGTTATTACGCCCTATAAATACCCTTTAATATGTTTACTATAAATTAGTTAATAAATGTCTTAAATGTAATTTTTATTATCATTTAAATAAAAAATGTAAAATTTTCTCCATCACATTAAATTTAATTAAATATACACAAATGTATTCCCTATATAAGCCCTTTTCAAGATCCGATTTTAATAATTAACAAACTCCGGCTTAAATTTTAGTAGTAGGTAGCTCACATACACGAGAATAAAGAAGCTCATCAAGATATAAACCAAATTCATTCAAT
Organism: Oncopeltus fasciatus; assembly: GCA_000696205.2. Lineage (NCBI taxonomy): Eukaryota > Metazoa > Arthropoda > Insecta > Hemiptera > Lygaeidae > Oncopeltus > Oncopeltus fasciatus. The sequence continues at coordinate 55,062 of KZ810063.1, forward strand.
TGGTAATTGTGTATAGCTTGTGTACACTTTATCATACCCATATTGTAAGAAGTCATTTCCACTAAGAAATAGAAGATGGAATATCATGTGATTTAAAAAAAAATACATGCATTTGTTTTAAAATTCTTGTAAAAAAACAAATAAAAGTTGATAGTTCTAGAAAGGTGCAAATAATATAGTTGCAAAGAAGATGAAGAGAACCTACAAGAGATAGATAGGAAGAAAAAGTAGTAGGGTGGTTTAGGGTAGGGAAGAAGGAAAGTGGAAAAAGGTGGATGGAGCAGAATTTTAAAATATCGTTTTGCATAACCCACCTCCGCTACCCCTATCTGTCTATCCCTTCCTTCTTACTACCCTTCTATCCCGAACGGTCGGCGTAAAGGAGCACTCTCCAGAAGCCAGATCTCCGCTGTTTATTACGAGAATTTTTTTTTTGTTTTTGTTTTTGTTTTACGACCCTCCAACAGCCTCTCGCACTTCCCCCCAGCTTATCAAGCAGATCTGACACCTCCCCGCCACCAACCCCCACTCTCATTACTGTAATCAGCTGGGGGGGGGGCGGGGGGAGAGCTGTCCCCGTAGGCCTACTGACAGTAAAAAGGGAGTATAGCTGTTTTACAGCAGCTAGAAAAGTCGTCCATAATACACTCCTTCACGATAATAAACCCAATCCCACGCCAAATAATTTTCTTTTTTTTTTCAGATTTCAGATTACAATGTTAAATATTAAAAGAAGACATTACACAATTCAAACTAAATATCCAATAATAATATAGATTTGTATTATTTTTTTTATAGTGATTGTAATATGTATTTCGACATTTATGCGTGAATAAATAGAAAATGTTTTGAACCCACACTGTCAGAATGTCAAAACACTGAGCCAACTTCTAAAGTTGATAATAGTAAAGTTGATTTGGACATTCTAGTAAATTTATAAATTTATTTTGATATTCTAAGAGTATGTTCAAAAAGAGAGTTTGTTGACCGTAGATATTATAATAAGATGATTTTAGTTGGGGTTCGGTCAAGGTAGATCCAAAAAACACAAATTTAAAAAATGTATTTTTAAATAAAGGATTATCTGCCAACGTTTCGGCTTACATCGTAAGCCATCTTCAGAGCTGCGGAAATACAATTTCATGAGAATACAATAATAATTGA
>KZ810064.1:19890-38301 GCA_000696205.2 Oncopeltus fasciatus
GGGGGGGAATCTTTAACAGCCGAAACTGTCATGAATGAAAAACATGTGTAATTGAAAAACAGGCAATGATTTAACAGCTTTTCATCACGTATTTGGACTACGTTCGTCTTTAAGTGATAAGGATTTTAAACATTTACAGATTAACATATTACCTCAGCCGAGGAAGATCTTCCAACGTCATTCGTACAAACTTTAATAGTATTGTTAATATATGAATAACAGCTTGAAAACGCGACTGACCCACTGCTAAACAGACTCCTAACAGTAAAGTCGATTTATTTGAAACTCGGCAGGAACATAAATTATATTATTTATGTATACAATTATCAAAATTAGGAATATTTGATTATTAGTATTTAAAGCCATTAATTAATATCGTGACATGTAATTCAATTGTAGTTTAAGAAGTTTTTTCAGTTAAGTAAAGGGTTAAAGGGACTAATACAAATCAAATTGATCCCCTCCCCACCTTGCTCAATTATTATTTATAAATTATGTATTTGTACATGTAAAATTAAGTGTAAAAGTAAGGGCCGATATAGAAACCTTTATTGTCTTTATAGTTATAATTTAATGTTATTTCCATAGTGCAATATATCACTGAGCTAATATGTATGGTTTGAGCAGTAAATATATTTCAGTGTGTTATTTTTTGACATGCTAAGACAATTAATTTATGAACTAGCTAATTTAGTTCACTCACTCAACAATTGAAGATCTGCCTTTCATATGATATTTTTATATCCGACATGACATCAATGTTTCTCTTTATCTCAATTATAATATAAAAATTGCTAATCAGTGGAAAATACTAAAATACCATTGGTAAGTAATAAAACTAAAATTTACAGCAATTTTTACGGCTTTAAAACTAAAGTAAATTTTTTAAAACAGCTTTTATCCATAAAAACTACAAATGCAATTTTTCCAAAGGTCTGGATAACAAAACTCAGAAGAAATGTCCATTATGATATCTTGCACGTGAAATGTTAGACAATGCACTCCCTAGTGGATTTGGGGAATCGCTGGGATTCGATTCAATCGCAATAAAGATTTACAATCGGGGTTCGCCCAAAGGATTCGTTGAGGACTTCCGCATTGGGCTCGATTCCCGCCCCGGGCACGCTTTTATATATATTTAATCTCCTTTTCGACCACTTAGGGTATTAGAGGGAGAGGATATCTACAGGTTTCCACCCCATTCTAAACATCCATGACTCAGGACAAGCCTTCCTTTATGGATAAAAGATTGCCCTGGGCGGGATTTGAACCCGCAGAAACAGGCTTGTAAGACCCGAACGGATCCCATGAGCCACCATGGCGCCCATGATTACATAATTAAAATTGTTTTTTAATTATTACTTTTAAAAAATTCATTCACTTTAATTCATGTAATTGCCTTCGTTATTTAACAATAAGTATTTTAATAAAATCAGAGATACTATTTTATATATATTCCATATGATTGGGATTATACATCCTTCGCCTAATTAAGTGCAGTTAAAATATGATGACAATAAATATTTTATATTTGTTTAAAACTGTTGTCATTGTTAATAACTCTACAGTACTTTTCACTCTAATTCGATATACACTTTCATTATTAAAATCTTACCAAACAGGGAAATACTTCATTAGGATATAGGTAGAGTTTTTTCTAGCTCCCTGTACGATTCAAATAAAGAATATGTGGGATTACTTTACCACAATTATCATCGTAAATCGTTTTTTACTTTATTTATTTATTTTTTTTTTAAATTTTGAATACTTGTTTANTATATATAAGAAGAAGAAAGAAGTTAGCGTGTACTTCGCTTGATGGAGAAGCTGCCCAATGGCAGAACTCCTAAATACCTACTTACAATACACAGGTTGTTTTTTGTTTTTTCTACATAATAAGGTGTTCGCAATAAGAAGGTCACGCGGCCATTTCCTATTGAGGTGACATGGTGGATTGTCAGGATATGTAATACCGGATAGAGTTTGGGCTAAAGGATTGGGATGCATGGGAAGGTCAGAGTGGAAATCATTGAAACGGGTTGTAATGACATCTTTAACAAAAGGGATTTTAAAGTCATTATGGAGTAAGGAATTTGCGACGTAATAAAGTGCATCAACTATGATTCAGAGTATTTTGAATTGGAAGGGCTGGATTCTTTGGATGTTGGATGGTTAAGCAGTTCCCCACATTTTTTTTTTTTTTTTTTCATATTATTTTCATGAAGTGTTGGCAAAGAGAAGTTCAAGCGGCCATTTCCTATTCAAGCGACGTGCTGGATTGTCAGAATGGGTAATACTGGATAGAGTTTGGGGTAAATGTAAAAAAAAAAAAAGTTTGGGATGCATGGAAAGGTCAGAGTGGAATTTATTAAAACGGGTTCTAATTACGTCCTTAACAAAAGGTATTTTAAGGCCATTGTGGAGTAAGGTGTTCGCAACGTAATAGGGTGCATCAACTATGATACTAAGGATTTTGGATTGGAAGGACTGGATTTTTTAAATGTTGAATGGTTTAGCAGTTAACCACAGTTCGACTCCATACGTCCAAATAGGTCTCAGTAGCGTCTTATAAAGGATGAGTTTGTTAGTTACAGTTAAATTCGACTTGCGGTTTAACAGCTTTTAAAGTTGTCCAAATCTCCTGACTTTTGATTTTTGTATGTGTGTTCCAATTTAGACGGGAGTCAAGATGAAGCCTTGGTACCTGATGTAGTCGGAAGTTGGGATAGGGATATCATTAAAGTAAATTCTGCCAGGTTGTTAGCGGCATTTAATGATATAATTAAGATTACTATCTCATTCTTTCTCCTCACTCCAATTTTTTTGCTCTAAATGACTATTCACTAAAGTCCAGATATATGTTATCTTTACTATATAGTAAAGCTTGCAATTACTTAGCGAAAACAAAACATTATAACAGAGAGTTTACGATAGTAAATGAACCCACGTGGTTTAATCGTCCCCCATCCCCTTCACTTCAAAAGAAAACAACAAATACTCTTCATAACTAAGAAGATTGACATGTTGTTCCAGCTAAAATAACGCTGGAAGTTTAGGAGCTGGAAATTTCTGACGTCAGGACGTTATCATATATGTAACGGGCAAGAGTGAATTGAGCAATCCCAGCTAAGGTAATTCCTTGGTACTTCAAAGTATTAAGTCCCTGGGCGCTTATACATTATCTACATTATTATTATTAATAAATAGTATTGAAAGTAATGTTATCATTAATAAATACTGCTTAAACTAAGTTTTTAACATTAAAAAAAACTAAATTTCATTAAATTTTAGTGTAAATTGAATTATCTTTCTTAAAACTAATTAATTACAGCAGGTAATAATTCTGTAATTGGGTTTATTTAAATGTAGTAAAAATTATTTCAAATTTAAATTTATTAAATGTCAACAGAGTTGAACAGTATGAAGATGGAACAGTACTAATAAAACGTTTATTTATTTTCCTTTCTCCGGGTGATGGAGTCCTTATTAGGACAAGGGAGATATGTGTGTGTGTCGGGTATGGATTCGACAACCCTGATATACGAACAGAAGGGCAAGGGCGATTGCTTTTGGAAGAGAGACCCTGTCCAATTCTCCACGAGGTCCACATTCAAATTGAGTTGCCCTACTCTCGTTTCGGTTACCCTTCTCTTATTTAGCGGTTTTCTGCTTTTCTACTATCTCCCACTGTTATCTCTCCCTCGGTCCACCTATTTCGTCCTTCTTATCACTACTTTACCCTGACCTAATTTCTTAAATAAAATGCGTGAAGGTAAATTTTCAGCTAAGAGAATATTCTCCTAATAATGTTACATACGATAATACCTCTATTACTTCTCTCCAATTTAGTCCGTTACCTTGGAAACTCAACAGACGCCCCGGAATCATTAGCACTCACTCCTCACAATAGAAAAAAAATTGACCATCTACAAGACCATGATACAAACAATCTGGACCAACGGTGCAGAACTGTGGCGTGCCGCTAAACCTTCCAATATCCAGCGAATACAATCCTTTCAGTTCAAAATGCTCAGAATAATTGCTAACGCTTCATGTTATGTGTCCAACTCTACTCTTTATCATTCAAATATTCCACTGAACCTATTTTACTCTCACTCTTTAAGTCTGTGTGATAATGTGTGTGTTTTATAGTAAAATAATTATTTAACATAAATTATTATTAGTTATTAGAACCGTGTGTGCGTAAGTATAATATATTAAGCTCAGTAATTTAATGCAATTTATTAATTAAAATAAAATGCATTGAAAAAATAATAATTCATAAAGATTCAGTAAATCCGATGTTACAAGGCGTGTAACTACCTATTTTAGAAGATGAGGGATCGTGGAGCCCACGTACGGCTTTCGTTATGTGCAAAGTCTTGTAAGTCATAATTATGTACTTAATTTCATATTCTCAAAAAGTCACAAACGCCAAAATAATTGAACTCTCTTAGGGCTAATAAATCCCAACTTTTACGAAATGAGGCATGTCACTATTATTTATTATGCAATAGTAGAAAATAAGTGGAGTGATGTGAAATTCTATATCAACAAATGGTAAAAATACTAAACATGCAATACATGGATCAACAATCTTGCTCTTTGTCACACGCACAATTTCTTCTCAATTGGTTAATCATCTGAAATCAAGTTTTTCTTATAGAAAAAAAAATATATATACCTAAGAATCCGATACACATTGTTCATCAAAATTCTCATCACAATCCTATAACGTTCACTATTACGCAAAAAAAAATCCATTAAAATTATTAAACCCGAAGCATATTTTCATCAAAATTCACACTTTGACATACCCAAATTTGGAGAGTTGTAATGGAAATTCCATATAGGACTATATCATTTTAAAAATACTAAACTTGAACAATGATGGTTTCACCACCAACTACTATACCCGTAAGTTTTAAATTTATAAATGTTAATTTAGTTGTGGTTTATTATCCCACGTAAATTTTAAACAATTAATGAGAGGGAATAGAATAAAAAAATCTATCTGTCCTCGCCAGGAATCGAACCTGGATCTCTTCTTTTCCGAGCCGGTATGTTTCCATTACACCACCGGGACTGACTAATGGTCCCGTTGGTGTAATGGCAACATACCGGCCCGGTAAGCAGGAGATCCAGGTTCAAGTCCCGGCTGTGACAGATAGATATTTATTCTATTCCCTCTCATTAATTGTTGCAAATTGTTAATTTTTTCACTACGAAACTCTCTTCTTGCCATAATGAGCCACCATATTATTATCTTATTATGTTCCATATTATTCAAGTACAGAAAAAAAAAATACATAACTAAGAAGGTGCTAAATCCGTGTATTTACGAAGTTTCAACAATAATCGGATCATAATCATTCAATCAAAATTTTGAAACTGGATTGCGGTAAAGAAGGGGATGGGTTTAGGGTAAGAATAAATTCAGGAAGTATTTACTAACACTTCATTGTCACCTTTGATCAAATAAAGAAATGATTCGTTACTATTAATTATTATAGAAACATTATAGCTTACGTAGAACGTGCTTCGCCGACTTTTTAAATTTTTCCTTCTTAGTAATCTTTTAAATAATAAATAAAACAATAAATGGTTTCTTAAAGAACTCATCGTAAGCAGTTTTGCAGGAGCCAGAGTTCCTCCTTCAGATGGAGAGTGGATAAGGGATATCAAAAGAGGTGAGAATATTAGGACGAATGAGATACTAACTTGGGATCCACCAATTCTTCGGGGGTGGCGGATATAGCGTCAAATTCAGGCTCTAAAGGGGATATTTCTTTAAAACTGTTAAAGGACCGATTAGAGAGGCAGACACGCCATCCCCGCGTTAAGGGGAACATTAAAAGACCTCAACATGATAATTCTTATCTCGACCATTAATTACCTTCTGTAAGCTGTTCCCGCACTCTCCACTATTTACTTAAACCGCTTCCCTTATTTTGCCCATGTTCCTATGGTTTGAGGTACTTTAGATGTCTTTAATCACTCTTACACACATACACACACACATACGCGTGCATATTATACATACACACACATATATAATTTAATGTTATTTCCATAGTGCAATATATCACTGAGCTAATATGTATGGTTTGAGCAGTAAATATATTTCAGTGTGTTATTTTTTGACATGCTAAGACAATTAATTTATGAACTAGCTAATTTAGTTCACTCACTCAACAATTGAAGATCTGCCTTTCATATGATATTTTTATATCCGACATGACATCAATGTTTCTCTTTATCTCAATTATAATATAAAAATTGCTAATCAGTGGAAAATACTAAAATACCATTGGTAAGTAATAAAACTAAAATTTACAGCAATTTTTACGGCTTTAAAACTAAAGTAAATTTTTTAAAACAGCTTTTATCCATAAAAACTACAAATGCAATTTTTCCAAAGGTCTGGATAACAAAACTCAGAAGAAATGTCCATTATGATATCTTGCACGTGAAATGTTAGACAATGCACTCCCTAGTGGATTTGGGGAATCGCTGGGATTCGATTCAATCGCAATAAAGATTTACAATCGGGGTTCGCCCAAAGGATTCGTTGAGGACTTCCGCATTGGGCTCGATTCCCGCCCCGGGCACGCTTTTATATATATTTAATCTCCTTTTCGACCACTTAGGGTATTAGAGGGAGAGGATATCTACAGGTTTCCACCCCATTCTAAACATCCATGACTCAGGACAAGCCTTCCTTTATGGATAAAAGATTGCCCTGGGCGGGATTTGAACCCGCAGAAACAGGCTTGTAAGACCCGAACGGATCCCATGAGCCACCATGGCGCCCATGATTACATAATTAAAATTGTTTTTTAATTATTACTTTTAAAAAATTCATTCACTTTAATTCATGTAATTGCCTTCGTTATTTAACAATAAGTATTTTAATAAAATCAGAGATACTATTTTATATATATTCCATATGATTGGGATTATACATCCTTCGCCTAATTAAGTGCAGTTAAAATATGATGACAATAAATATTTTATATTTGTTTAAAACTGTTGTCATTGTTAATAACTCTACAGTACTTTTCACTCTAATTCGATATACACTTTCATTATTAAAATCTTACCAAACAGGGAAATACTTCATTAGGATATAGGTAGAGTTTTTTCTAGCTCCCTGTACGATTCAAATAAAGAATATGTGGGATTACTTTACCACAATTATCATCGTAAATCGTTTTTTACTTTATTTATTTATTTTTTTTTTAANACCCTCTTTCTTCATCTTGCTTCTTATTATATATATATGTTAACTTTTTGGTGGTCATTAAGCCTCGAGGATCTCTAGCTGCTTTATGTGTGCACTTGGATAGACCAGCCATTAGTAGGCGATTGGTTCTTTTCCTGCTATGACTCGTGCTTTTCCGTAGGGCTATACTCTCCTTTAGGGAATACTTCACTAGCTGATTCTTGAATCACGACAGTCCATCTGAAGGGATCATCTGTCCATCAGGGTTATTGAACTGTGCCAAAGTATTAATTTATATACTCTGCAAAGCTGCTCTGGCAAGTCATTGAAATTAAGTTCAAACTACGAACATATTAAAAGAAAAATAAAGACAGGGTTATGTTCAATGAACTGATTATATCCCAGCATATATTTACAAACTCTGCCTCCAAGTAATTCTTCATATACTTGCTCATATTAAAATTATTTCCTCTAAAAGTGCTATTGTCAATTTATATTTATCAATGACTCATTTTTGCTCTCACATTAATTACCTCCCGGCCACTATCCATTACCGTTTTCCAGCTCTACCTTTCCCTCTTAGAATGAGAATTTAGCAGTGCAGTTGATCCAAATGAATCTTGACATAATCAACGACTGGACTGTTCATAATGAACTAAGATGAAATGCCGAGAATTCAAAGGGAATTGTATTAGGTTCTGCTCCACAACTCTGCTCCCTTCCTACCATTCCAAACTTTGCCATCAATAGCATTTCCATTTCCTTCTCTTGGTCGATGTCATTTTTTACCAAAACCTTTCCTGGAAGCCCCAAATTTCTCAAATAACCCGTCGCAAGTTCGTCCCTCTCAAACAATTCTGTCCTTTCACTCTTTTCCTACCTTGTCTCACAATAGAGCTCCTCGTTTCGTCACTATTTCTCCCCATCTTTGATTATTATCTTATCTTATCTTAGTATCTTAGATGGGCCCAATGATAGACGAAAGTGTCTTGTAGAGTGTTTCGTTAGGTTTATCTTCGGCTCATTTAGGAACTTCCTTTGGTTAAAAGTGGTTGATTCCTTCCTACCGCAGACAGAATCTCCTCCTTACTTTTATCTCTACAAACCATTACTGCCAGTCTAGATACCGAACCTCTCATAGAACTCCTGCTTTTTGTCGTTCTTTCTTAGCTTGTGCTTTATATTTCAGAAATTCCTTCCCCCAAAATATTCGCCTACAATAATATTGTTAGGTTGCTAATTATATTATTAGGTAGAGGTATACGTATAGTTTGGTATATTGTTAGATAAATGTATAGCTAGGTATGAATTGTAAAGTATATAATATATATGCTACATATATTAAAAAAATTCAAATACTAATTAGCAATTTTGATAGTTGGTTAGGTTTTTCATGATGAAGATTTCGATAGTTGGTTGACTGTAGAATTTTATGAGAAAGGATTGGTTGGGGTTTTGGTTTTGGAATTTAAAGAAATAAAAAACAATTCTTTAAATAAGAAAGTTTGAAACGTTTTGGCCTCAATTTTAGGCCTTCTTCAGTACAATATGAATGGAAATTAGTTTTTATTTCTTGGATTTCCAATTCCTTGTAGGTTTACAGTTGAACCCTGTCTCTAGGAAGGACGGACAAGATTCAATATTCAACATTCTATTCCAATATCTGGGGACTAATTGAAGGAAAGGCTACTTCTGTTAGTTCTCTAGGTCCGGAGTTACCTTTGAAGTTGATGGCGCATTCTTAAGTCCTCTTCAGCTCTTTCCATTCATGTTCTGACTGACGGCCTCCCCCAACCCTCTTTCCATTCCAACCCTGGTTTTTAGTAATATGGTGGCCTCCAAGTGAACACTTCTCACACACATATGCTCCGTTCAATATGCACTTGATAATTGTTTTATTTGTTATTGCAGTGTTTAGTCTTCTCATCTCTAAACATGATTATATGTAACAAAATGAATCTAGAATGTATTTTCTTATTCTTTATTTACTTTTATTCTCATAAAGAATAAAAACAACATACTGTTATTACTTACGGCTAATAATTATTGTAATATGGTGCTTTATAACAACCTAATGATAGCTTATATGTTAAGCCATATAACATTAATATGGTAATTTAATTGGATTACCAAAAAAAAGTACACTTTCTGGTTTTTATTTATTTATTTATTTTTTTTTTTTTAACCTACTGGCCGAAACCCTCATAATTTTTGCTCGAGTATATATATGTACTTTCTTTTTAGCCAGTAAAATATTAAAATAGTAAGAAAATCGTCTAATAGTAACCACTAAAAGACTTTTTTTTTTTCTTTTTTTTTTAAACCAGTGAATTTTTGCACCACAAAAAGTGTTGTAAATATTAATTTGGTTGTGGTTTATTATCCCACGTAAATTTTAAACAATTATTGAGAGGGAATAGAATAATTAATGGTTTAGCAAACCGGCCCGGATAGCAGGAGATCCAGGTTCGAGTCCTGGCTGGGACAGATAGATTTTTTTTATTCTATTCCCTCTCATTAATTGTTCAAAAAGTGTTGTGCATTTCTCAGATATACAAACTTAACAAAAATGGTACAAAGAGTTTGAGAGAATCTGTAACCCAATAACTTCCCAATTATTATTATAAGTCTTCCAGCATATTCGAATTAAGTATAATTTAACCCTTTTAATGGGAAGAATATAGTGAAATCGTGTTTTGGAATCAAAGTAACAAGTTATTTAAGTGCAAAAAGAATAGTTCCCTATAATTTTAACATAAATTTTATGAATTTCTTGTAAGTTTATAATTTCCTTAATTGATTAATATGTTAGGAACGGCAAATATATCGTTTTAATATAGTTCAGTAGTGTCTTCAATACATTTTGTACTATATTGGAAACAGTTGAGGTAAGTTTTTAATCTAGTTTAGTAGTGTCTTCAATATATTATGTAGTGTATTGGAAACAGGGCACATCTGTTTTTATTGTCTCTCTTTCTTACTTAAATGCATTGAACCCCAGTTTTTATTACCTTACATCTTCACTCCATTTCACAAGTCTACTGTTCTCATTACATTACCTATACTTTTTTGAAAACCTTGTTTATTGCCTTTCTTTGGAAGCTATTTTCCCAGACAGTACTGTCATGAATATCTTTCGCAGATATCTTTCTAAAATGTGTTAAAAAATAGTATTTAATGTTCACTAATTCTTCTCCATTCTACGTTTTACCAAAAATACTCTTTAGAAATTTTTATTTACTTAATAATGCCAGGAGCATAAAAAGTTTTGATTCCGTTCAAACTGTGTCTTGGGCAGAATTTCATGAAACTCTAATGATTGATTTATATGAGTGTAAAAATGTATGTTTCATGAAATAAATAAATAAATTTGTATTGCCTACCAATAAATACCTGCTTTTGAGAAGGAATCGGTCATTATTAACTAAATAACAATTTCTAAAGAAATGTAGTCAATAACAGAAATGTGATAAATTAGAGGACATTAAATATTTATTGTACTCAATATTCGGATAATATTTCCTGATGATAAAATTTCATGACAGTAATATCCAGAAAAAAAGTTTCAAAGAAACACAAGAGACAAGGATGAATGAATTAACATATAATAATAAAGATTAGTTACAAAATAACAATTTCATGTTCATATTCTTTATTAGCTATTTTTTTCGTTTGTATTACTCTCTTTTTAGTTATTAAAAATTGTTATTTCATTGTTCACGTAGGCTTCGACGGTCGTCAGAAGTATATACCGTTTCTTCTTCCGGGTTGGACCGTGTCAAATTGGTGTTATTTGCCGAGCTTTCGCACATCATGTGATGGCTTCTTCAGGGCTGAAAAGAGAATGAATGAGGCTGAATTCTATTTTCAGCCCTGAAGAAGCCATCACATGATGTGCAAAAGCTTGGCAAATAACACCAATTTGACACGGTCCAACCCGGAAGAAGAAACGGTAAATACTTGTTATTTCATTGTTTTTTACATTTCAAGCAATATATACAAATTGGCACACATGAAAGCAGCCTTTCATATGGGCAAAACCATAAATTCGACAGTACACATACATTCATAAAGAAGAGCATAAAAGAAAAAGAAAAATCCTCAAAAACAATTTTCAACGCGAATATCAGAGATGAAGGGTTGGAGACCAGACCACCGTAGGTGTGCTTCCTTTTCAGGGGTAGACTAGACATGATTACTGGGCATTGCTTTCTAAACAGCATGCAGAGATATGCACCTGATAACACGGTATAAAAGGGTTGGTTTTCATGTCGCCCGACCTTACTAGTAAGGGATATGCATCTCATTTACAGTGCAACATGGAATTTCCCTATATTTCAGTGCCACCAAGTAGGGGTTCAATCTACAGTTATTAGAACAGTTCTTAAAAGGGTTTCTCTCCAAAACATTCATGCAAAACTAACATAACATAAATAAAATGTATTTTCAAATAATTCAGTAAAGTACTGTGTTTATTCCAGTTTTCCTCTTGAAATAAATACAGTTTAAATTCTGTTTTTCATTCCACAGCTGGAATAGTTTTCTAGAACTGTTTCCTGGTAATAAAACTGGACTACTTTTTTCACAAAAAACCTATTAGTGGAAAGTAGCTAGTACCTTAGTTGACTTAATTGCGAGAGATTTTTCGCAGAGCTTAGTCTTGGAAAAAATGAAAAGTCTGTACAATTCTGGTATTTTGCGAGGCAAAATTATTTTGAGTGATTTAGTTCTTAAATTCGACTATATCCTCAAACATTGTCCATTCGGTTTTATAAAGATCTGACAGTAATCAAATAGTCATTAAAGAAATTGTATAATGAAAGAACGAGGTTCATTTATAGTGAGTGGACCTCTCATATTGGCATTCGCTCTAAAAGAAGTAGTGGTGATTAGATTTTGTGCCATTTCCAGAACAGGAATTTTGTTATCCTTCGGATGGGTTACATGTGAACCAACCAGGTGTTGGAAGCATTTTTCAATTTAGCCTCTCGTTGTTGAATGGGAGCGCTGAGAGCGGGGAAAGAGCCATTCCAACGTGTGTAAACATTGTACTTCCCACCCCTATTCCCACCTGCATCCCCGTCCTACCATGGGGGAAGTTAAGTTGGAAATCTATTCCCCGTAAGACTCTTGGCTGAATGCCACTTGGCACGCCAATTCATAAATTTTACTTCTTAAGAATAAATTTTAGAGACGCTTGTGCATAAATATATGTTACGGTTGACATACCGTAATTACAATCATTACACAATAATGATGTATTTTAGTACGATACTTAATAATTAAATATATTCCGAGTTCAGAAAGTAATTTTGATTCGAATAAAAATTTGCGAACTTTAGAGAAGCTTAGGGCTTTCCCACAGGAATTTTAACTGAAAAATTACGCGATTAAGTAATGCAAATATTTTATATATTACTGGTCCCCAAACAATAAGTTATAAAAATAATTAATCAAGTGACGAGTGATTTAGATGGCTATTTACTAAGAATAATTTGGAAGATATTTATAATATCATAAATATTTATTGTTATTTGTGTTCGTATGGAATTATTAAATTTGTAAATTTATCCATCATCTTCCTTGCGATAAATGAGAAACGTCCAAGAAGAATGGATTATCTTATGATGGATTTTCATGAAAATTAATACTACGGCCTGAATTTTAAGTGGGATTTCCTAAATCAATAAATAATAAATAAATGATGTGCGTAGAAAAATTACGAAGAAAATTGTTTGAAAGAATTATTTATTATATGTAATATAACACATTTTATTAGCAAAGACCCCATAAGGAAAGACTTCGGTTTCAATGTTCCAAGGCTAGAGATATATCTTCTATCTGAAGAGTAGCAGTCTTTCTGTGTGGTGAAATTTTTGGAAAATGTTTAGAATAACAGCATAGACAATCAATTAACATAATATAAATTTTAACAAAATATGAAAAATTTTATAACAACAAATTAAATTATTCCGCTCATATCTGCATTATTTTAGATTCAAGAAAACGGATTTCACCGGAATTTTCCTAAGGAAAAATGCTAAAATATGAAAAGAATATGGAGTAAAATGCATTATGAAAATATGCTAAAACATGACAAACTTTATCGAATAGCATGAAAACATTTATTTGGCTTAAAAAAAATTTGGGATATGCATATTTGTAATACCCTTTAAAAATAATATTCAGATTTATGTATATGGAATGATAACAGAACACTTACAATGATTTCTTTGGGATATCGAATCTGAGTCACTCTGTGTGTGTGTTTATCTTTTGATGATTAAAAATCCGGTTTTGGATAAGTTCATTATTGTTTGTAATCGGTTAAAGGGGACAAGTGATTTATAGGAAGACTTAATTAAAAAATGGTCAATATTTTCGTTACATTTTGATTTATGGAACAATTTATTGAACAAACAGGTTTTTTTTTTTCAGAATGATGTTACAAGAATGCTTATTTAATTAACTCTTAATTATACCTAAGATATTATTCTCTAAAGACATCCATCGGAGATCCTACAGAGCTGCATTTTGGCTGATAATAAATAAATATTTGTCTTAATAAATTTATGTTGATAATAAATATCTTTATTTAAATATGTCAGTTTTAATGTCACAAATTTCCTGAGTAACGAATTGGCCATTGATATTTTATTATTCTCTTTTGATCTAGCGCTTGATATTAAGAGTAAGAAACTTCTAGACATCCAATTATCGGTTTTGAGACAGTGCCAGTGAAACTTAGGTCGAATATTGGCTAGAAAGTTGACTTTATTTATATTGCAATTAGTAGAGTTAAATTAAAATTTATGTAACTTTTTTAATTGAATGTAGGATATTTTACTATCACTAGCTTCCATAGCAGAGATTTATTAATTTGGTAACCATTCATTGGATCTTAAGAAACATAAAAACTGAATAGACATCAATATACAAAATTTCAGTACTGTTTTAAAATTAACGAAAACATGAAAAGTGTCTCTAGACGAGGTGTGGGAAACACATGCGACCCATGGCACACTAGAAAAGTACTGACAACACGATGTTTTGGCAGTCTGCCGTTTTCCGTTTGAATAAAGAATAATACTCAATGAGGGCTGAATATTCCCAAATGCACACCATAAATCCTCTGGGCCATTGAAACAGAAGCACGGATGAAAAAAGTTTCTGTTTGCCGTGACTATTGAATAAAGGCCCTTTGACTGGGGATTCCAGTGCCTTAACTACCGCTCCTTTGATTGATGATGAGAATAATCATAAATAACAAAATACTCATTTATCTTATCCATACAATATATTTAAACGAAAACTTTATTATTTATATATNAAAAAAATATTATTATTCCCTTAGAAATTAAAGATATGATTATCCTAAGGTTGCAACATTATGCAACTATTTCTTATTAAGAATATCAGAAGATAATTGTATGAGTTCAATACCTCAAACCACATAACCCACACAGTTCATGTATTTATTATTTCAAATAAATTTCGCTTGGTGAACAATGGACATTGTGGTTCATGTGGTCCATATGTTTTATAATTTTTTTATGACACTAATAATAACGAAAATCTTGACAATTATTCTATTTTCCTTGCATATAATAATCTATTCAAAAATATGCCCCTTCCCTAATGTATATATATGTTAGTTTAAAATATATTTATATAACGGATAATATTTTTGCTTCTCCTGTAAAATCGGTGAGAAATCAATAACATTTTCGAAAGTTTTGGGGAAATCTGCCAGGACAGACAAGTCATAATAAATAGTTAAAAATTTAAATATAATGGGGGTTAATGAGGAATAGAGAAAAATACACCAACTGGTATAGAGTATAATTCATAGCATCTAGTTTTTAATGTAGGAATTGAAGTTAGTGGTATTTTTAGAGAAGGATTTATATTGCACAGCTGAGCCAAGTTGACCCACTTGTGTGTGGTGGGATTTGAACTGGATTGTATAAGTAGGTCATCGGCACAGAGTTTCTCACACAGAATAAATTATGTATACATTTATACACACTAGAATACACACCTTATGTGTTACTTTTGTACGTAGTTCCTTTTTATGTTTAAATACATATGTGACCCCTTTTAATTTATGTTTTAATAAAATTCAAATAATTCATAAAATTAGACAATTCGGGTGAAATAATTACAAATTCCTTCGATCGCCTGTTGTAGATCTTCGATAACCCTTTCTATATCAGTATAAAGGGTTAATCAGTTAATAATAGTCAAATAGTATGCAACTATTTCGCCTTATGGCCTCTTCAGTGGCAAGAAATGTTTCATAGGAGTGATTTGAATGTCAGGTAGTGGCCCTTTGTCAAACGAGTCTAATAAATAGCTAGCAATTTTAGCTCCTTCGAGAACAAGACGATATATTCGTCATACTTGGCGGTCAGACTCCAAGTAAAGTGCGGGGAACCAGAAATTATTCTCATCTCCCTCGGTGGTTAGCGCACACACCCGGAAAGTGGGGGACCCGGGCTCGATTACCGGCTGAGGTAGTGAGATTTTTTTCTGGCTACCGGTACGATTCAAATTCATTTAATTTAATATTAACCATAAAAAACGAGACAGAAATTAAAATTTTCATCATCTACCTTAAGTTGTAGTCTCTCAAAAATATAAAAATAAAATAAAAGATTTTAAATATGTGTTTGTGTGTGTGTGTGTGTGTGTGTGTATATTAATACATTGCCAAACAGAAAAGCTATGTATAACCACATTTAACTAAATTCAGGTCATAACAATGTAATGAGCTGAAAATCTCATACACAATAGAATAGGAAAATAGTAATGCATTAACATGAGTTGCAGTTTCAATAAGTATCTGTAACCTTAGACCTCAATATATAAATTTAGGGGACCATTCACATATTCTACTCGTCCCTCCTCTCTCTCACACACCCACCCTCTCACTTTTCTTCCTCAAACACAGGAATTATATATTTCATACAATAAATCTGAAAAATATATCCCATACCATAGTAATATTTATCTTCTCGTCCAATCTTTCTTTTGCTCCATTTATAGAAAGATGGTGAGAATTATTCCTTAGTATGAACTAAAAGCTTCAGAAGTTGAGAAATTAGGTCGCATGAGATACCTAGCCTTAATGTTTCCCTGTGCCTTGTGGGCCTCGTACTATGTAATCGCAGGACTCATTATGCAATAACTATCTCTGCAGTTATGGAATTCATCTAGGGCTTTTGTTTATTGCTGGAGAATATCTACCATGGTCAGCAGACTCTGACAGCTCTCTGGATCAGAGGATAGTGGAACTAAAAAAAAAATTAATTAGTCACTTATAAAAACAATTATAAACAATCAAGTGACAAGTATATTTATTGAAGCAATTTGGGAAATATCTCAAAATTTGGTTTTAGTGAAGTGTGTCTTGTAATGTTCAACAGAATTCATAAGGATTATTTCTTTCTCCACTTTATGCAGATGGTATTTGCATACATTAAGATCTAGTAGTATGTACTACAACTATATAACCAAACTGAGTTAAATTTAAGTTAAGTTTAAATTTTATGTAATAAGTTTCAATAAAAACATTTTGATTTATCTTTATTTTAAAATTCTATATACTTTGTTTAATGCGTCTAACTATACATCACGCGATTGAAAGAATTGTAACTTAATGCAAATGGATAATAATGTACAAAAACAGGCACAAATAAACTCACGGTTACTTATTTATGCATATCATGGTCGATGCATACCAATCACTTTTCTTTTTTTTGCCATGTGTTCTTACTTTGACCAACGGAAAAGAAAGGTTGTATTATTCCAACAAAATAATGCTCGTCCTCAAACTTCCCGTGCAGCCAAAGAAAAGTTTCAAGAACTTCATGGGTTCGAACTCCTTCTTCATCCATCATAAGGTCCAGTCCTCTCACCATCGCTTTACTTCTTGTTTTGATCCATGGCTTATTTTCTCCAAGTGTAAAATTTGATAATTCTGTGGAAATTTAAATATCGGTTCAATAATTCTTTGCCAGCCATCCCAAGGGATGGTACAGCAATTGGCAAGCGGATGGCTAATGATGATTGGACTGTACTTGGAGTATGATTGTATTTTATTTTAATGACATATTGATACGAAAATTTGGTAACGGACATATTTGGTAACAATTGACATATTGAAAAACGGTAATTTTAATTTTTCCCTTTAGAAAAAATGTTGAAATCTAAAGTTTTGTCCTCATAGTTAGTGAAAAATGTGTTGGGGTTTGCTCAAGATCCACAAAAAACAAGAGTATTTTTTTATTAGCTGCCGACTTTTCGGTTTACATTGTAAGTCATCTTCAGGGCTATGATGAAGACGAGAGTGGACGTGTTGTCACCTGGACTTGTGACCAGATGTTCATGACGCTGGCAGGTAATAAAAAGTACTCTTGTTTTAAAAAATTTTATTTTTTGTTTATTTTATTTATTTATTTTTTTTTTTTTTTTACTGTTTCACCGATATTATGATCTGTGGCATTATTGATTATTTTGGAGATAGATTTTTTTTTTTACAAAGATAGAGATTTAGGTTTATTATTGAAAATTGGTTGAAATTTGGGGTTCTGGAAAGTTTTACTGATGGATTTTTTAATTTTTCGTATGAAAAGGTTTCGGATGAAAAATAAAGCACAGTAGTGTAGTGATTGCCTTGGGAGGGATGGTTAGTTAGGGAAGTAGAATTGTAGAAGTTATCGGTAAGGTTTCATTTATAATATGGATGTGTGAGGCATTATAGTGGAGAATGTCGGTCACTCTTTGTATGTTTTTGTTAGGGAATGTCCCGTAAGAGAGTGAATGTGATCTGTGGATGAACTTTAGGTCTACGTTCATTTCTTTGGTGATAGAGTGAGTCATATCTGTACTTAACCTCGTTTTTCACTTCCTTATTATTGTTATGGAGATTTTTTCGTTTTGACAAGAGCTCCCCTCTCGCCCTTCTGATAGGCAGGTTTGATGATTTTGATTTTAATATCGATAGTCCTTGCATTTTTTAAATAAAGTTTTTAAGTTTGAATAATAAATTTTATTTTTCTGTCAAAAATCTGACGGCATTGTATTTATCTTTTAGATAATTAGAAGAAGGCTTACAATGTAAGCTGAAACGTCGCCGCATTTTTTTTTTTTTTTTTTTTTTTTTTTTTTTTTTTTTTTTTTTT
>KZ810065.1:10444-30486 GCA_000696205.2 Oncopeltus fasciatus
ATTCTAAGATGATTTTAGTTGGGGTTCGGTCGAGGTAGATCCAAATCAGTCATGGAAATGTGAACTTAGGGACAGGACGTCCTCTCTCATCTTCATGATAGCCCTCAAGATGGCTTACAATGTAAGCCGAAACGTTGGCAGATAATCCTTTATTAAAAAATACATTTTTTTAAATTTGTGTTTTTTGGATCTACCTTGACCGAAACCCAACTAAAATCATCTAAGACTAATTAACATTGATTATTAGCAATTATTTTACTATTATAAGATTTATAATATGGATTATAGATGATTTTTTTTTAGTTCAAAAATAATATTAGTCATAATGAACGTATAAATCGTCCATATAATAGACTTAAATCTAGTGGGGCATAATGATAACCACGGGGGGAAGCTGCTGAATTTTAAGAAACTAGAAAATGAATCACCTAACGAAGATGACTTTAATTTTATTTGATAACTTCTTTAATCTACAACTGTGGAAGACTTGTTTTTTTCCCCTTCGAATTAGTCGAGTGTGTCCGTTCGGGTCTCTCAATCCAGAAACTCCCGGTTCATATCCCGCCATGGGTCGGCTTTATCGAGAAAACGTTCCTAGGGCAATGTATGTTTGGAATGGCTACCTCTACATAGTCTCACCCTCCATGAACATAACTAGTACATTTATAGAGGTTAAATAAATAGAATAAAACAAAAAAAGAAAAGGAAAATATATAATTCGTCAACTTTAAGACGATTTTAAAATAATTTATGATGGAAATGGTTTTACTTTTTTTTGCCTTCTTTATGATCACTAAAATACACTTAAACAAATTTATATTTAAATCATGATGATAATTTTGATAGAGTATTCCTACATTTTATCCCGCCCGGAATGTGGGGGACACGGGGTTCGATTACCAACTGAGGTAGAGAGATTTGTACTGGCTCCCGGTGCGATTCAAATAAACAAATTTATGTTTATCTTTAATGAAGTATGGGAAATCTGCTTAGACTACGCAAATCCCTGCGTGACGGACTTCTTAAGTAATTCGTGATCTGTGGATCCCTCACCTCACTTCTGACTCCAGGCTATTCTTCCATCTCCAGCCACAACATCTGACCAGTCTTTCCATCCTAGGACTTGTGATCAACTTATTAATCCGTAGAAAAAGGTATAAATATGATACTATGATAAAGTCTAAAATAACATAGTCTGCATGCTATCATACAAATACACGTAAAAGTAATTATGCTATAAACATTTTTGTGTTAAATTAAATTTACACTAAAGTAAAATTGTGTTATCAGAACAATAGCCTTAAATATGAAATATGAGCCTTAGATATTACTAAGAGAGCGATAAACGTGCATTTTATTTTTTATCTTCTCCTAAACTCTTAAAAGAGATCTTATTTTCATGTTTTTAAATATATATGACTTAAAACATTTTTTTTCCTAAAATGCTGTGAGAATTAGAAAAACTATATTTGCTTTTAATTTTTGGTGATAAACTTTTATCTCAGTTTAGGAGAGATTTTTCTTTTAATTATGCTAAAGTTGTACTAAAGCCATGTGGCGTACCTTATAATTCTGGAATATTGTTCTCTGATAGCAAAATAGGAGCAGGTCAAACATCCTTTCTGGGTGAATTCATTATCACAACGTAAACAATATCTTTAAAAGACATCAGATAAAAAGTGACATTTTGCAATAATGAGTAACTGCTTTTCACCACAAGATAAAAGTTTGTCTTTGTCTGTGTTCTGTCATAATTTACTCTTACATATGTAATTGCAGACTTTAGCTTATAAACTTTCAGAATTGCTCAATGGGGTACTTAAGGGTCGAACGCAGTAGTCCTACAACCCTCCCCTTATGCATTTTTTTTATTTTTTATTTGAGTGTTAGCCTTCCATTCAGCCACTTAGGATCATGGAGGAAGGGGCTATCTACAGGTTGCCACCCCATTTAAACACCCATGGCTCAGGACAAGCTTCTATATTATAAATAAAAGATTGACCTGGGCGGGATTTGAACCCGCGGCGTCAGGATTGCGAGATCCCCTGAGCTAGCCTGGTGTCCCTTTTTTATTTAGTTTATAGTATATTTTTATTCGAGTTACAATTGAGGTATCATACATAGTGTTAAGTTCTATTAAGTCTGCAATGGATGTTATAGTTGAGTGGTAAACGTTACAGTTTTATCAAAGAATACGCCCTGATCTACGGTGAACTTTGCTATCAATGATCTGTATCATGAAATATGATTGCGAATGGCATCATAACACAAAGGCTGTACTGGGGATCCTGTAAGAACCAGAGTCGGGGAAACAGCCATAAAGACCGCAGAAGTTTGCTGGCACGAGGGGGCCAGGGGAAGTAGCCTGTAATTTTCTCTGGGGGGAGTGAGGGCGTGTACTAAATGTATGTATGGTAGTTGGGGCCAAAAGTATTCTTTTTATGTATGGTATTGATAGAGTGCAGGCTCTAACGACTGCCCCCATGAAATATGTAAGCGTAGAAACTCTGAGTTTTCCTCCAACTTGGGCACTTTTATTTATTCCACAAATATACAGAGAATAGTCTGTGATTGTGTGTTTAAGAGCAATTTGAGTAAATTATTTTTAAAAAATTGACTCTATTCAAGAAGGCTTACTTAATCCATTTGGATCTGGGTGGGGCTGCTATAAAGTAAGTGAAATTTTTTTTTTTTTCTGAGAAACTGTAAAAAATAGAAAATTCTCAAAAATGCCTCGTAGGAGGAGCTTTATGAATTAACAACATTTTGCGCATAAAGACACATATTAATTATATTTAGGTGAGCCTATCTAGTATGTTTTTTAAATATTTCCTTTTAACGCGCTTAGTGCAAAATATAATAGAATAATAAATGTTAGTGAACCAAATTCTTCAGCTATTTTATCCTATTTAATTTTTCAATTTGAAAATATCGGGATAATAAAATTTAGTCTCCCTCTCTACTTCACGATTTAACCGAAAGAAACTCAAATACCTAATTTGGTGTTATATTTTTATAATTTCGGATACAGGCAGTTTTTTAGATATATGAATATATAGTAATCAAATTTGAAATGGACAATCTCTTTAGCTTTTTCAGAGCAGTAACCAAGACTTTTTCATGGCACTAACGTAATTAGCCAGATTTCTATCAGTGAAAGATACCCATACGATATAGAGCATTTAAATACAATTAATTTAAGGAACGTAGTAAGTCATCTATTTATCTATAATAAACTATATATCTGTATCTATTATAAATAATATATGTGTATTTTCTAATCTTAATGGGAGTCAAAGCACATTTAGTCTACTGTACTAACAATTTTTATTTTTAATTATTTCGGCTATACAGCCACTTCCTGCCGAATATACATTACTAAAACTCTCACATACGGGTAGGAAATAATATGGCTTTCATTCTTGGTATATTTTCTCCATGACGGAAAAAGTTTTGAAAGAGTTTTGAAGTGATAATAAATTCAAAGGATTGTTCAATGTAACTTCTTACTTTGAGCATTGAAAACATTCCAAGTACAGTGATGTGCCAAGTCTTTTTTAATGGAATTCAATGAAAAGGTTAATCCAATACTTGTGTAAAATAAGAGTAAATTGGATCCTCTCTTATGTAACGTGTGGTATTTTCGCATGTATTTTTTTTGTCACTTAAGAAAAAGTCCTGACAGGAAAATGGGTGACAGGAAGGATGCTGGAGTCTGTAAGCGATACTGTGTCGAAGCGATCACTCTCGAAATGTGCAAAGGCCGGCTCTGGACTTCCTCCAGCAGCCAGTCGAGGAAGGTAACTGGAGACTTTCGATTTATCGCTGGAGTGGAGATTGCACAATCGATATGGCTAATACCAAGGTCCGACGGCGGTTCTTCGGCTAGACCGCAAGCCGCCAGCTCCCACGAATCTCCGCCTTCCTGTGCCCAGCTCTTCCTGGAGAACGAAGAGGAAGGAGAACCAGTGATTATTTATATGTGATAAGTGATACTAGTATTTCACACTACATTTCACAGGTTACGACCAAAGCTTAAGCCATATCGTATCTCATCATTACGAGAAATGAATTACTTTGCTCGAAGATTAAATGTTAAAAGTTACAATACTTAAAAAAATTATTAGTCAAAGAAAAATAATTTAAATCATAAATATACTAATTTTATATCTTGTTTGAATATTATGTTCACGACTTTCATATTTCTTTCGACCAAGATCTAATCTCCATCCGCTTTAAACTCTTCCACAGTAAACTCCAATTTAACCCTAATCCACAAGCCCAATCCCTGTCGTCGGACTCCAATCCTTACACGATCCTCCCCCCGGCGACTAAAACGGAGATGGCCTCGCGACCTTCTGGGCCTTAATGCCTAAACTTATTAGGAGTGGGATCGATGGGCCCACTTCTCCCTGCACCATGATGTTTCGAATATTGTATGTTGTATTTTTCATACACAAAGAAAGTCATTAATAAAAAAAAAATCAACCGTTTTCTAAATATTTTAACTTACAGTTCTTAAAATACTTAATTTTTAAAAAGTCCGTTACGAGAGAGCTACATAAAATATGTAGATTATTCATGTTTTATTAAGGCATAAATAAGAATAAAAGAATAATTTTATCATAAGACTGATTTGATGTGGTCAGGCTAGTAAGAGCAAGGAGAGAAAAAGGAAATCTCTTTATACCTGGGTCTGGACTAGCAGGGAAAGAAAGTGGGAGATGTAAATATATTCTTCAATAAACGTTATTCGTAAAAACGTTACAAAACAAAAAAAAACACCTGTCTTTTACAAACATTATCGTAAGTAAAGAAACACAAAACAAAAACAAAAAAGAACAACACGATAATACCAATATTGTATATTTTCACCTGCCACCCAAATACTCTCATATCAAAACCAAATAAAATGATCCAATATTTTCAACAAATACCCCAAATACCGAATTTCGTCTTTTGTAATTTTTAAATAACAGAGCTTGTTTAACACTCGAACTCACCTTTTTAAAAATCTCTCAACATGCCTGTTTTCATGAAAAACATAAATAAAAATTCATTTGTTTTAAGATTACATTTTACAAAAATTTTGTTCAATGTAGTTTTTTTTCTTATCGCTATTAACAACGAACAAATTAAGATTTTAAATTTTTGTCTTCCAATAAAAACATTTATTGTCTTGTTTGGCCAATTTCAGCCATTAACGATTTTGGTCAATGCTTTGAAAAATTTGCAAAAATACTAAATTTGATTCCATTCTTTCAAAAACTTCGAAACGCAAGAGCGGGTCACACAAATATGACTATATATATTTATATAACAGTTTTATCATCTTCAAAGTTGAGTGAATGATGATTTGTTGAAATTTTTCACAAGTTGCTACACGTAGAATTAGTGAATATCTTGGGAAATTCAGGCCCGCTTTCGAATAGGCACGCACGAGTGCACTTTATAACTCCAATGAGGTCAGATTTTTTTTTCTATGCTCCTGACAGTAGTACTAGTGTAGCTGAAAACACTTAAGTTTACAATTAAAATATTTTAGAGACATTAAAGGAGCTGTAATTACTATATAATTTATATATTTTAAATTGAAAATAGGGAAACCCATTTGTTTCAGGAGGTAACATTATGTGCCCAAGTACCCAATACATATAACAATACAGTGATCAAGTCCAATCGTTTGAAATTTCACAGGTGTGTTAAATAATTTTTTCAAAAAGCTCCCTAAATATATTTTGCTAAAACGGTCTAGAAACATTTTCTACTTAGATCTCAATTAAGTCCAGTAATTTTGTTATAAACCCAATTTTTGAGGAATCATCAATCATGTATTGATTATTATTTGAACAACAGACTTTTAATAATTATTAAACATTATCTCTTTTTTATTTCATCTATAAACAAATGAAATTGGAACTTTTGCAATCATGTAAATATGATATATGTATTTCTTTTTAAATATTATATTTATTGTTCATTGAATTAATTTTGTATTAGAAAGATTAACATATTCCAGGAGCATTAGANCTAATCTCCACCCTCTTCAAACTCTTCCATAGTAAACTCCAATTTCATCTAATCCACATGCCCAATCCCTGTCGTCGGACTCCAATCCCCACAATCCTCCCCGGTGACTAAAACGGAGATGGCCTCGCGATCTCCTGGGCCTTAATGCCTAAACTTCTTAGGAGTGGGGTAGATAGGTCCCTTCTCCCTGCACCTTGATGTTTTGAATATTGTATGTTGTATTTCTCATACACAAAGAAAGTCATTAATAAAAAAAATCAACCGTTTTCTAAATATTTTAACTGACAGGTCTGAAAATACTTCATTTTCGATAGCTACTTAAAATAAGTAGATTAATCATGTTTTATTAAGGCCTAAATAAGAATAAATGAAGAATTATATCTTCTTTCAAATTTGATGTAGTCAGGCTAGAGAGAGCAAAGATCGAAAAAGGAAATCTCTTTATACCTGGGTCTGGCAGGGAAAGGAGAGGGGGAACTAACCACTGTAGTTTTATCCGTACATATATTCTTCAATATGCGTTATTCGTGAAAACGTTACAGAGCAAAAATTTAACCTGTCTTTTACAAACATTATCGTAAGTAAACTAAAACAAAATAAAAACAACAACACGGTGTCAATATTGTATATTTTCACCTGCCTATAAACCCACTAAATATTCTCATACCAAAAACAAATAAATTGATCCAACAAATACCCCAAATACCGAATTTCGTTTGAATATTTTTAAAATGACCGAGCTTGTTTAACACTCGAACTCACCTTGTTAAAAATCTCCCAATATGTCTGTTTTCATGAACAACATGAATTCATTTGTTTTTAAGAATACATTTCTCAAACATTTTGTTCAATGTATTTTTTTTCCTCTTAAAGCTATTAAAAACGAGGAAATTAAGATTTTAAATTTTTGTCTACCAATAAACATTCACCCTCTTATTTGGCCGATATCAGCCATTTACGATTACGGTCAATGCTTTGCAAAAAAATTGCAAAAATACTAAATTTGATTCCATTCTTTCAAAAACTTCGAAACGCAAGAGCGGGTCACATAAATATGACTATATATATTTATATAACAGTTTTATCATCTTCAAAGTTGAGTGAATGATGATTTGTTGCAATTTTTCACAATTTGCTACACGTAGAATTAGTGAATATCTTGGGAAATTCAGACCCGCTTTCGAATAGGCAAGCACGAGTGCACTTCATAACTCCAACGAGGTCAGATTTTTTTTTCTATGCTCCTGACAGTAGTAGTAGTGTAGCCGAAAACACTTAAGTTTAAAATAAAAATATTTTAGAGACATTAAAGGAGCTGTAATTACTATATAATTTATATATTTTAAATTGAAAATAGGGAAACCCATTTGTTTCAGGAGGTAACATTATGTGCCCAAGTACCCAATACATATAACAATACAGTGATCAAGTCCAATCGTTTGAAATTTCACAGGTGTGTTAAATAATTTTTTCAAAAAGCTCCCTAAATATATTTTGCTAAAACGGTCTAGAAACATTTTCTACTTAGATCTCAATTAAGTCCAGTAATTTTGTTATAAACCCAATTTTTGAGGAATCATCAATCATGTATTGATTATTATTTGAACAACAGACTTTTAATAATTGATAAACATTATCTCTTTTTTATTTCATCTATAAACAAATGAAATTGGAACTTTTGCAATCATGTAAATATGATATATGTATTTCTTTTTAAATATTATATTTATTGTTCATTGAATTAATTTTGTATTAGAAAGATTAACATATTCCAGGAGCATTAGAAGACAAAATTAAAAGTGGATTATTTTGATTCTATTCGTTCAATGATCTATGATAAAATTTCTGATAAGTTTTCTATTAATTTTAAACTATAATTAACAAGAGTCTCACTGATAGTTTTTAATATAGAATAATTATTTACTTCAATATCTTAAGTTAAATTATTATTCACAACTCTTATTCTCTTTTCAGCCCTGAAGAAGCCATCACATGATGTGCGAAAGCTCGGCAAATAAGAACAATTTGACTCGGTCCAACCCGGAAGATGAAATGGTAAATACATCTGACGACCGACGAAGCCTACGTGAACATCTAAATTATTATTGTTTGATTTAAAAAACTGCTAGTTATTGTTAAATAAAATGCCTGATCATCCACAAAAAAAATTAAATAAAAAAAGGGTGCTTGCCTAAAACAGGATAATATATATCCTTGAGGAAAAAAAAGAACCTGCAGATTATATCCTGTCAGGATTAGGACTCAGTTAAGTCAAAACTTGAGAATGCAAGTCATGTGTTGCATGGACAACGCAATAGTCCAGGAATCTGCGCAGGAATTATCAGACTCCACCTGGCAAACATGGTCCTGCAAATCCTGAAAATCCTGATTGCTCCTCTATACAGATACCATTGGAGGAAACACCTTCATGAAAACTACATTTAATGGGAAATGTCATTAGTACCATTAAGGCGGGAAATTTTCACAAATAAATATACAAAAAAACCTAGGCAAAAATATAAATGTCAAAAGTAATATCCTAAGAAAAATAATATTAAAGGGAATTTATTTGTTAAATAAATAATATGATATCATTAATTGCTGAATAAAGTTGAAAAGAAGTCCATAACTGATATAGAATAAGATTTATCATTTTTCTCACATTATCTCAACAGAATTAACATTCATAATGATGCTAAAATGCAATATTGGAAAAAACTTAAATTTTGTATCAATTGTACGCTAAGAAGTAAAAAAAAAATTGTTAATTTAATACTGAAGTGTCAGCAAGTTTAAAACACCTAAATTTGTTATTTAAAGTTCAGATTTGAGGTTACAAGATGACATCTTCCTATGTGCCACAGAATCATGAGGTTCCGAAGCTCTGGACAGCTGACTCGCAAGTCCAGGACCATCTGCAGAAGACAGGCATTGAACTATTTTGTTTAAATATTGATCCCCTCCCCCCTTCACCAGCTCGACATTTTCCCTCGTATATTTTCCAGTGCTGTTACACAACTATCGTACCACTCTCTTCGGCCGACTGAGTCCTGAGTTCTTCAGGTAGAGCAAACCAAAGTAGACATACATTCAAAAAGTAAAACAAGATAAAACACTCTTAAAAAAAAACATATTGGAGCTACATGTTATTCTCTGAAATTAGGTATAAAATTAAGGAGTTTACTACAAAAACAAATTGAAAAATAATCATATTCCTATTTCTCTTGGTCACTTGTTCCCGCAAAAGGTTTTTATTAGATTATTTTAGTTGGGGTTCCGTCAAGGTTGATCCAAAATAGTACATATTTTTAAAAAAAATGTACTTTTTAAAAAATTATCTGACTATATATATTTTTAGAGATTATCTGAGGCAGATAATCTTTAAAAAAATACACTTTTTTTTTTTTAAAGGNGTTCCATTTATAAGCAACGATTGTGCTGATTCAATATTCAACTTCCCGTAGTGGGAGTGGAATCCATAGAGCAAAGCCAAAGTGTACCAAACGGATTCACAGTGCTATACTGGAGCCACCCTTTTAAAACTTAAAATCCTGGAGCAGTTATATTCGTAACTTACCTATTCAATTGTGCTTTCAAAGCCCTTTTCCGTTCTACTGGATACTGAATACTTTAATATTGTATTAGATCTCAAACCTGGAACATTCACCCTTAACCCTTCATCCTTTCGACCAATCAGTCACCCTTTCCTACTTTTAAATGTCTTTGAAAATATTTTGCAAAACTTTCCTTGGTGTATACTATATTTCCTCATTCAAAGGATTATGTAATCATCAGCGCTAAAGATTTCCTCAGTGCAAAGAGTAATTACTCCCTAGGAGCCTTTATTCATGTATCCCAAACATTTCGACGTGTGCAGGACAATGTTCCCTTAACATAAGCTCAAATAAGCAACTTCAAATGCCTAATCATCAAGTCCCATATTTCAAATAGTTTCATTCGTCTAGTGACCGACAAAGAATAAATTACACAAACCTTAATCCTGTGGGAGCTGGAGTTCCACAGAGCAATGTGCTTGGCTCTTTCCTATTCTTTCTTTACACTGCTGACATCCCCACCCTTCCAAACACACTTTCGGCCCTATTTGATGATGATGATCCTTTCAACCTTATCTCAATACAGCATCCACTATCTTACCATAGCATCTAGAAGGGAGAGTGTGTGGGGGGAGGAGAGAGGGAGAGTGTGTGGGGGGAGGAGAGAGGGAGAGAGAGAGTGGGAAAGCGGTATGGAGAGCGAGAAAGAGCGCGAAAGAGAGAGAGAGAGAGAATACAATTATTTTTTTAATTGCACTTTATGCAAGAAAAATGAATGAAAATATAAAAATGTGTGTACTCGATTATAAAAATGGATGTTAATACAACATTTATATTTTTATTTATTTGTAAATAAAAAATGATAAATAAAATTCGTACATACCTAGTAGGGTGATGGGGAGAGAGAGAGAGACTCGTGCTCAACTGTGTCTACATCGTGAATAATCTATTTTAAAAAGATTTTTCTTTACCGTTGTGGAAAGGATCGGAAACGGACGTAGGAGTGGGGAACGGATGAGAAGGTTTAAATGGCTTCAGGTTATGGACATATCGCTGTAGGACAGTGGGAGGGGAAAAATTCTATGGGGTGGTCTTATTATGATGTTTGTTTTAACATGTGAAAAATATTACTGAATGTGGAAGAAATATAGTCTTTGTCTGTTTTCTCAGTCAAACACAGTTTTATATTTTCATTCATTTTTCTTTGATTAATTATCATATATAGACATGTTTCTATATTATNCTTTATCTCTTCCATATCTTTAACCTATATTTTCCTTGTTGGACTGATAGTTCTAACAAAATGATCTAGGATGTTTTTATTGTAAATAAAAAATTATAAATAAAATTCGTACATACCAAGTAGGAGGATGGGGCGAGAGAGAGAGAGAGAGAGACTCGTGCTCAACTGTGTCTACATCGTTACTGATCTGTTTTTAAAAAGATTTTTCTTTACCGTTGTGGAAAGGATCGGAAACGGACGTAGGAGTGGGGAACGGATGAGAAGGTTTAAATGGCTTGAGGTTCAGGACATATCGCTGTAGTACAGTGGGAGGGGGAAAATGGGGTGGTCTTATTATGATGTTTGTTTTAACATGTGAAAAATATTACTGAATGTGGAAGAAATATAGTCTTTGTCTGTTTTCTCAGTCAAACACAGTTTTATATTTTCATTCATTTTTCTTTGATTAATTATCATATATAGACATGTTTCTATATTATTCTGTATGTATCTCTTTCATTTTCAGCCCTGATTAAGGCCTAAAATGCAGGCCGAAACGTTGGCTAAAATAAAAACTATTTTGGTTACAAATTAGTTTTTAATTGTTCAATCCAACCATGACCGACAATCCTCTCATGAAGAGAGGTAAACTATTCAACAGAACTAGACGGTAAACTATTCATTCTGTATTTTAATATAAATTTTTTTATTTTATTTCAATCAAAAGACCATTTTAAGAAAAGCTTAAAGTCCAATATATATTATAGCATTAGCAAATTATTAAAAAAATATAAAAACACTATTATTTTATTTTAAACTCTACTTTCCTCTAATATTTTGGCGTCTAATACAGACATTTTTTCAGGATTGATAATAAAAATAAATAATTTAAAAACAATTTTTTTTCAAAATTATTTATAAAACCCCTGAAGAAACCTCAATATAAGACGCAAAGCTAGTAAAAAAAAAAAAAGGAGTTAAGTTTCGAATAAAATGATAGTGATTTTATATTTTTGACTCAAATTCGTACTAATATATAAACAATAATAGAAGGTTGGTAGCGATGAAAGACAAAGTCCAAATAGACAAAGATCTTAGGGCTCCGAGGATAAGTTTGTAAGGGATACAGTCTTGGAATATTTTTCTTTATTTTCTAAAAGAGAGCTTTTTCTTCAGTCTTGGAAGAAGTTTTTGTTTTTTTTTCGCTAAAGTTTCGTCCTAAATTTCAGGCCTTCATCGTGGCAAATTGGGTAATGGGGGAGAGAGAGACTCCTGCACTTAGGAAACAGTTGAGAATCAGTAAGTTCTAAATCTGTCCATCTTCTACACTTACAGTGCTTCCTTAAGAATCTTGCGATGGCCAAATATATTCAGAAAACATAGATAGTTGTGGATTTTTGATAAGTCATAAAATTCTTCTCAGTTAGAGGGATTTATAACTCATATTTGCGGTCAATTCCAATGCATTTTCCACTTGATCAGAAGAACTTGGGGAATGACTGGAGGTGAACTTGGATCCAATCTTCCATAGAGCGAGTCTGACAAATCTCGTCCTTTGTCTGGGTTAATGGATGCCCGCTTCCGCTGACTTCCGGAACGTGTTGTTGATGGCGACAGGACATCTGCATGTCAATTGCTATGTCCACACCTTGCGGGAAGTGGACCTTCAAGTCTTTGAGGGCCAAATGATCCTCAGAGAAATATAATACAAACACAACTACATTAGACAACATTTTCAGCTATAAAAAAAATTAGATATCTATTATATTTCTTTTCACAATTTTTTTCAATATGACTATCGACCAGGAATGCAATGTATATCAGGCATACATTTTGGGAACATTAAATTCCAGTTAAAGCATTTTTGATTTTTTTTTAAAGCTATGTATAGGAAAGTTCCATTTATAAGCAACGATTGTGCTGATTCAATATTCAACTTCCCGTAGTGGGAGTGGAATCCATAGAGCAAAGCCAAAGTGTACCAAACGGATTCACAGTGCTATACTGGAGCCACCCTTTTAAAACTTAAAATCCTGGAGCAGTTATATTCGTAACTTACCTATTCAATTGTGCTTTCAAAGCCCTTTTCCGTTCTACTGGATACTGAATACTTTAATATTGTATTAGATCTCAAACCTGGAACATTCACCCTTAACCCTTCATCCTTTCGACCAATCAGTCACCCTTTCCTACTTTTAAATGTCTTTGAAAATATTTTGCAAAACTTTCCTTGGTGTATACTATATTTCCTCATTCAAAGGATTATGTAATCATCAGCGCTAAAGATTTCCTCAGTGCAAAGAGTAATTACTCCCTAGGAGCCTTTATTCATGTATCCCAAACATTTCGACGTGTGCAGGACAATGTTCCCTTAACATAAGCTCAAATAAGCAACTTCAAATGCCTAATCATCAAGTCCCATATTTCAAATAGTTTCATTCGTCTAGTGACCGATAAAGAATAAATTACACAAACCTTAATCCTGTGGGAGCTGGAGTTCCCCAGAGCAATGTGCTTGGCTCTTTCCTATTCTTTCTTTACACTGCTGACATCCCCACCCTTCCAAACACACTTTCGGCCCTATTTGATGATGATGATCCTTTCAACCTTATCTCAATACAGCATCCACTATCTTACCATAGCATCTAGAAGCACTGCTATGGACAACTTTACAAGTCACATACAACAATTGAAAAGAAACTGATCTGACAGTAGAAAATATGCTATTTTAAGTGTAATCTGGATTAAGAGTTAAGACAGGCGTTTTTTATATAATTAAAGACAGTATTAGAACCTATCTAGACATATACTGCTGAACTCTGGTTGTACCTATAAACCTTCCAAATCGACGTTATGGACTCATGAATAAGAACTCCAATCTTACGATAGAATACAAACTGATGCTCTACAAAACCTAACTAAGACCAATTTGGACTTATGGAGTAAAAATCTGGGGTGCCGCCAAGCCTTCCAACATCCAAAAAATCCAGTCCTTTCAATCCAAAACCCTGAGAATAATCGCAAATGCTCCCTATTACGTTTCCAATTCATTCCTTTACCACGAACGTAACATCCCTTTTGTCCAAGACCTCATTTCTTCCCGCTTCACCCTTTTCCACAGTAAACTGCCATACCATCCTAATCTACTAGCACAGAACATGTCTTCCAACTCTAACCCCTACAACCCTCCCTGTCGACTCAAACTAAGATGGCCCCGTGACCTCCTGGGGACATAATCTGTAAATAATTTGAGAGTGGTGTCATTGGTCACCTTCTCTCCTCTTAGGATTGACGTTGAATGTCATTTTTAAATTTCATTGTTATCAAATTACAAAATGTTTTCATTTAACAGAATTGAATAAATAAATAAAAGCTTAAAAAAAAAAAATAAAAAAATGCCTTCCAATGTCCAAAGATTTTTATATTTTTAGGAAGTCCATCCTATTCTTCCATTTCAAATACGCTTTTCGCCTCCAATTCAACTTTCTACAGTGATTTTAGCGTAAGTAATGTTCTTTTCACTCCTGTTTAACCCCACCAAATTTGCCCAATCCTTAATCACAGACACATCAATCCTCTCCGCCAGAGTAGTATTATTGGATATTTACTCTTCTAAAATGCTTTTCTTAGGTTGGTGGTATATTTGAGCACAATTCAATTTTTTTAATTATATGATTAAATGTTTAATATATATATATTTATGTATTGCAGAATATTTTCATATATTGTTATGCAAGAAAATATTTTTCAAAATATTATTCCAAAAAATATTAATAAATAATCTTTGTTTTGAAAAAATAAAATGATGTGTATGATACGCCATTTAAAAGCCTCAAAATGTATTTTAGGGGATGGAATATTCTCTTTTTAATGGGTCTTTAGCGGGTTATTTAACTGATCTTTTTATTCAAAAAAATGGAAGAGCAGAGGTTGTCAAGGATTAGGATTATGTGAGGGGGGAGTGATAACGCCTCTGATAAGGGAGATAGGGACTCCTCAGTGAATAATGACTTCCGCCTGCTCCCTTACATCAATGTCCGCCAACAGACACGGAAATTCGCTATTACTACCCTTACACAGGATAAATGGCTACACTTTTTCTTACTCTTTTGTGAGGTTTCCCTGTATCAAGACAAAATATGACAAGCGATAATAAATCCATCCTGGTATATAAACTTTTACACGAGAAAAAGTTATAAAGTCTATAAAAATGTTATTAATAATTTTTTTTTTCCTGTCTTAACACAATGAACTAAGCAGATTAACCGCATTTTGTTTTTAAAAAATGGACCTGTGTAAGATTCTATGACCGTTTTGTTCTTAAAAGCCATAATCGAGAATGAAAAGAAAAGTATAAACTGCTGAAATTGAACCAATGCAAACAGTGAGGGGAGATGTGGCAAAAAGCGTTCAACCCTCTTAGCTAAATTTTTAAATATCGTTCCGACTATGCGACTTTTGAAAAAATATTAAAGGAGACATATTTTAAAAAAAATACTACATTCAATGTTGTAAAACACATCAAATGACCACCCAATATATAAATTTCAGAAATTAAATAATTCTTTAAGGATTACAAATTACCGATAAAATAGTTATTAAAAGTGAATTTTGCTCATAATTGCTCATTAGTTGTTATAAAAATTACTTTTTTCACTCTACATAACTTTTGATCCACAACATTTTTATGAGAGGTAAAATTAGCATAGTTTAAGCTGAAACTCTGTGACAGGCATTTTAAAGATCTAGTTAACTGTCTTTTGAATTTATTTAAGCAAAATGCACTCAAAAGGTCATGAAATATCGCATGGAATAGTCAATTGACCATAAGAGTTAAAAACAAATTATCAAGTGAAAAATAAAAAATAGTATATATTAAACGTGTATCATATAAATTGATTATCAGTTATATGATAAAAAAACATGTATGATGCAATTGTTTATTTCGGAGAACTAGAAAAAAAAAGAAAAAAAAAAGAGAAATTTATGGTAATTATGAGATAGTGTATTTCAAATGAAATCAATACGTAATATAGAAAATAAATAAATACACAAAATGAGAGGGGCCAAGGGGAGGCTTGCCAGACCACAGGAATTTCGCGGCCGACCAGCCTGACTCTTGCCTTTCTAATTTCTCACCACAAGGAAGCCTTCTATTCCTACATTGCAATGGTTTCACCGTCCTCTTTGAGGAGGCAATGGTGGGCGAATCTGTTGAAGAGTATTGTATGTATCACTTCAAAGAGTGTGTTGTACGTCAGTGTCAGTAATTAAAACATACATTATAGCCTAATAGTAATGACAGTAAAATTGTGAAAAACTAAATATAATAATAAACAAAATAATGAACTAATAAATACTCTACTGTTATTCAATTTTTTTTTTTTTTAAATATTATTTTCAACTAGATAGGATCATAGAGGGAAGAGCTATCCACTGATTGTACCCTATTCTACAGACCATGGCTATGGGCAATGATTTTATTTTGTTTTATATATGGATGAATGGTTGCCCGGGGCGCGGATTGGATAGATCCTTGTAGGGCCCTCGAAAAAATGGGGTCCACCGACGTAGCTAATTGTATCCTTTCGTACCCTTTTACTAGAAGCGTCTACGAAATCTCATCGGCGCTTCTCACACCTCCCCTACAACTAATCCTTATCTCTAACTTAAATTAAGGAAAATTAGCTTTTAGTATCTTCCCTTTTCTTTTGATATAGTCATTGCCAAAATGATAATTTTTTCGTTTTAAACCTGAATTAACTGATTTGAAAATTTATATTTTTAATAATTTACGTTTTTTTTTTATTGTAGGCAAATTTCAAAAATATATAATCATTATGAATAAATGTTAATTTAGTTGTTGTGTATTATCTCACGTAAATTTTAAACAATTTTAAAACAATATTCTATTCAGAATAAAAACATCTATCTGTCCCAGCCAGGGCTCAAACCTGGATAATCCCTCGCATTTGTTGTTTAAAAGTGCTGGTTTGTGGGAATTTAATAAGTTATCTAACTCGTTCCGGTGGTGTAAATGGTAGCATACTGGCCCGGAAAGCAGGAGATCCAGGTTCGAGTCTTGACTGGGACATAGATTTTATATTCTATTCCCTCGCATTAATTGTTTATAATCATAATTATTTTATTTAAAACATTATTTTGATTTATTATTTTTGCGACTTATTCTGATGACTCCTGAACAATTTAATAAATAATTTTGTTTAAAAAAACAATAATAAAAACAACAGATTTACAAAAGTTTTTAATAAGCTACTGAAATGTTGTCAATGTTAGTCTCAGAAATAATAGAGCAAAATATAGTTTTAAATAATATAATTGAGTTTACTTTTTTATTTAAAAAGGACAGCAGAGAAGAATGATTATGAATAATCGGTAAATCATTAGATCGTCGATAGTTAAAAAAGAATATGGCTAAATATTATGTTTTTGTCTCTCTCCCTTTAATACTCAAGTAATTCATTAAGCAATACTGATAATGAGAGAATTTAAAATGAAAAAGTATGCCTAATCTTTAAGGACATATATCCTTATTGTTTAATTTATTTATCTTGCCTTTCATCTTAACATAAGAGCATTATTAAAATCCTTATAATAAAATCTAGGTTCAAAAAATGAAAGAAAAAGTTCAATAATTTCTGATGAAGTCTACACAAGAATCCCGCCCTTCTATATTGATTTTCTTTAAATGAGTCAAAAAACAGGGCCATATTTTCAGTAATTTTTTTGATAGCCTAGACAAAAAATATACTATGATCAATTTATTTGTATTATATTTTTTTTTTAATTTTTAGTGCTATTGTGACTTTTATTTTTAAAGAAAATATTTAAGTATTAAGTTAACAATAATAGTATTTTAAATTAAAGAATTGTTTTTCCTAGTTTTATAGGTCCTAGTATATCGATGGGAGAAAGCAGCTGCAAAACCCTAACAGAGAGCAGAGGGAGTCGTCCACCCCGGGGTGTATATCGCTTTTGCACCCTATTTTCTCCCGAGGGATGAACTCCCTCGATGGCCTTGCTCCTGAAGGGTGGTCTGCATGTAAGTACCAACCGTCCAGACCGTCTAAGCTGGCAGGCCTTAGGGGTAGGAAGCACGGCTAACCCTTTTCGCCAGGTAATGATAAAACCATCCCGACCCTACCTTATTTCTATATTTTTCCTTCAAATATTTTCAGCAAAGCCATTGTGTTTATGAACTTTAAATCCTTTTCAATTTTAGTATTGTCGGCTATCAAAATTTATGAGATTTTTTATTTTATTATATTTTATTGTATTCTCTGCTGCTTTCAAGGGAAACATTTAGTCAAAATATGGTTGGAGATAAGTTGGATTCCACTGACGTCACATTCCCTCGCCATAAGTATGTCTTTTGTGACCAATGTAAAACCTGGCCAATACAACTCACTCTCTCCTCCTCTCTCTGACTGATGTAGCCCATTGTGGCTAAACTGAATTATTTATAAATCGGAGCTTATCTTTCTCTCTACAGAAAAGCAATGGAGTCTTAACTAGTGAAAATGTAACAAAATTTATCTAAAAGAATTGATTTTTTAGAAATTTTTTCTGCCTCTACATTCCCATGAATACCTCAGGTGAATGGAAGCTGTAGGAATTCAGTTACAAATTTTTTTAGAGTAAGTAGTTAATATTAGATGTTTTTTTTGATGGGATTCTGTCAAGGTAGGTAAAAAAAATAAAAATTTCAAAAATTGTGTATTTTTTAAAAATTATCTGCCTATTATAGGCAGATTTTTTAATATTAAAAAAAATACACATTTTTTACTATTTGTATTTTTTTTGTATCTACCTCGACTGAACCCCAACAAAAAAACATAATAATAATATCTACGATCAAAAAAAAAAAAACTCTTCATTTGAACTAATAAAGGTACTTAGGAATGCAATGACAATATCTGAGTACATTCAGCACTCCACCACCTTCAGACACGGCAGGTATTGAATCAGGTTTAGTAGTCTTTATTTTATGGTCACAGCTCAATCCTGCTTATCTACTCAATCATCAATCTACTAAATAATCATCATTTACTCTTATCTATGACTGTCACAAACAGCGCGTGGGAAATCCGCTTCGTTCGCGCAGCTCTTGCTTGTCTATACGCCGGCANATGATGTGCTTCTGCGAAAACCCAGAGTTAATTGGATAATTCATGGGAATGGGAGAAATACTGCTGACCTTGCAGCACATTCAGTGCGACGTGGGGTCTATAGGTAATTTTTTTTTCCAGTCATGTATATTTTTATTTCTAGGTCTAATGCAGCAACAACATTGAAAATCATTAATATCTTTATACTCTTCATAAAACAAAAATTAGGTATAACTCAAGTATCTGATTTTTAACTATGATACTCCTGTGCATGTTTTACTGTCACCTGTTGGGAAACATGTTAGTTAATATTTTACCAAAAATAAATTCACATCCTCCGTAGAAATTATTAGCATTGTCATCTATAGTATAAAATGTACTACATGCAATGAAAAGCAATGGAACCCTATTTTCTACAACTTTAAATACTTCAAATTTGATGAAATGTGAAATAAAAAAAAAAAGCTTATCCACCTTAATTAATCATAATGAATTGATTCCTCTATGGAATATGAGTTTGAAAAAATAATAAGTTTAATACATGTAAAATTTTATCACGAACAAAAATATATAACCGCATATTTCTTGTCAATTCGTTATTTACAAATCAAATATTAACACACTATTATTAACTGTTTTAAATAATTATTATAACTATTCAAATAAATGCTATTAGAATATTCAGTGAACTAAATAACTATTCAACTCAATTTCTCAACCCACCATTGCTTGGTCTTAAATGTTCTTAAAGAGGACATTTAAAGCGACCGAAAATATTATGAATTTTAATTTTTTTTTTTCAAATAAATTATTTTATTCGAAAAACATAAAATATATTTCAAAAGAAAAAAGAATTACTTATTTTCGATTACAAAAAACAAAAAACTATTAAGTTTTCATATAATACTAATCTTAGTAGCAAAGGATTTACGCGCATATCTTTAAATGTAGAATATAGCTCAAAATACCAATCAAATTTTTTTTTTCTTTAAAAGTTTATTTCATAAACAAAACAAATATAAGAAACAAAAATCTAGAATGTATTTGCATTAATAACAAATATTTAAATTACTAAAAAAAATTATATATAATTGAATGTCTGGATGA
>KZ810065.1:32111-42677 GCA_000696205.2 Oncopeltus fasciatus
AGGGTGTGGGGGAAGGGAGGTCCAGTGCGCTCAGGTCTTTAAAAACAATGCAATGTTTTTACTATTGTTTTAATAAGTAAAAAAAAATAGTATGTATTGCATTTATAATATTTCGATTATTTTATTTTGCCATTAGTATTATATATTTCCTTTCTCTTAATGCGGATTAATGAATTGTAAAAAAAAATATTTTAATCAAATCAAACATAATTGATATTAGATGTTTTTTGTTGGGTTTGGGTCAAGTAAATCCAAAAAAAGCAAATTAAAAAATGTGTATTTTATCTGCTAATGTTTCGGCTTACATTGTAAGCCATCTTCAGGGTTGTCGAAATAAAATGTCACAATGGATGCCGAAACGTTGGCAGACAATTAAAAAATACACATTTTTTCAATTGTACTTTTTGGATCTACCTTGACCGAACCCCAACAAAGAACATCCAATAATAATATATACAGTCAAAAACCTCTCCATTAAAAAACACATTGATTAATTTAATGGTAGGGTTGCTATAACTATGCCATCTGCTTCCTTATTCAAGTTCTCCGCGATCCTGAAATAATTCGATATCTCGACTGAGTAGTTCCATGGGATCTGCTGAGTATATCAGAAGGGTGTTCCTTCAGATGGGAGCAATTCCACCTCATGGAAAATGTATAAATATTACTGGAGTGGGGGTAAGTGCTCAGTATGCAGGGTGTGTTGGTCTCGTATATCGGCGTGTTTCTTCCCCAAATCAAACCGTACCTTTCCGGAGGGGGAGACTTGTAACTAAGCCACTTTAGCTGAACACGGACCAAGTTTTCCTCGAGTCCATGAGTCCCTTCCAATCTATCCCAATTCCTCCACTTTCTAGTGAATTTCCGAAGAATCTTGTTACTGAGCTCGTTCATGTTTAATGCAAATTGTGTAGCTTATTTTCGTAATGTCAGACCGCTATAGCGGTAAAACACACACATATACATTCCAAAAAAACTACTTAGGGTCGTGGGATCCAGCAGGTAGGAGTCATATATAGGTAGTCACTCTATTCTAAACACACATAGTATAGAGTGAGCCTTTACTTCTCGATGAACCAACAGCGCCATATATAACAAATACATTTGATAAAATAGGGTAAAGAAGCTGATTTCGAGGGAAGGAACTCCTCATTAGGTCCAGATGAGGGTGGCACACAGGACACAGGGGAATGAAAAGTGTGGAGGAGCGGCGATCGGACACATTTGCATCTGTTCCTGGGCGATGTGGGCGCCCGCATGGAGGCTTTGATGTATCGCTAGGTTCGGCAGTCTCACGTACAAATTGGGAAGGCAGCCTCCGATCATCGGGATTTATGGAGGCCGTAAATAACCGCTCAATGAGGAGACGCAGCTCTGAAGATGAGAGGAGAAAGTGGGTAGGATGACTGAGCCAACGACTAATTCGCTCCGAATGACGCAAGAACTCCTGTCCGCCATTCATGCTTATATTCGATTCATTCATATTAACCTTAGCAGATTTCCCATGGAGAAATCAATCTACTCATGTGGTACCATGACGTGAATTTTGAATAATGTCAACGGATCTTCCTAATTTGAGATAGTAATAATATAGGCCGTGAATATGTATATTTGTCTGTACGATTTCTTGCATCTGCAATTTTTTTTTTAAAATAACGAAACCAAATTCGGTATCTTAACACCTTATCGATAATTCCTGCTCATATATAACTCAAACCGAAATAGTTACCGGGGATATTGACAAAGAATTTTTACTTTTTTACGCAGTTCATCAAATACTTTTGAACGAAAGCTGGACTCTGTAAGTAAGAGTTTACCAATCGCTTTACATTCCCATCAATTTTATTTTCTAACTAGAATCAACTACCAAACAACATAAATATAAATATTATACATGTATACATAAAGTAATCTCCGCTAAATTCTACTCTACCATGATTTTCATACAAACAATAAGTGCGTCTATCCAATAGCGTTAAGATATACTTGGAATTGTTACAGGTGGAATTTAATGTGTATCAATATCACCTTTCTTCACTAGAGCTAGTAATATTGACATTACCATTCAGGAATTAACTTCTTCCGTCATGGGATCCATGAACAACCCCACAAATCAGAGCCCAATCACAAACATCTCAACAAACTAGTAGTGGCAGTGGAATCAGAAGCACGAATAAAAAAGATTGTTCAACAGACTATACTGAAAAGTTCACCAAGAGCTGAAAAGCCATCAAACCGATAAAACATTGTAATACTTTTGAAATAAATTGAACCTGGTGACTTTAACCATATGAAAGGATACGAAATACATTGAAAACATACTCCACAATATTGTGGAAGGGAAAAGGTCTTTAGCCTCTTCAGTTGAAGTTTTGTCGGAGTAGCTCAAGAAAAGTTTCATTAAACGATGCACGGCCCAAATGAGGAAGTTAAAGTTTATCGTACTTGGTATTCCACCATTGTGTTACATGCCTTCAAATATGCCATGAATGTAAAAGAAAAGAGTCTTCCACTCCGCATAGCCCCAAGGAATAATCTTTCACCAACAGGAGTCCTCCAAAATGTTCCCAAGAAATCATGAGAACTGTGCTCTGCATTTTAAATCCTTGTCTTTGCCGGAGTTATATTCTACTTGTTGGAAATAAGCCAAATAACCTTCCCTTACTAGCGTGAAAAAACAGGAAACCAGTTATCTAGCTATAACCTCATCAGTATCCTTTCTACTTCTACAAATGTAAATGAAAAACTAATATATATTTCACTGTATTTTCGGGCAAGGGATTATTCCAATGTACAAATTCGGTTTCAAACTGAAGCACTAAGATATCGTTCAGCAATATAGAATACAGTGACAGTGAACACATGTATTCGGCCCCGAGGATGGTTTGCAGAAACCAATGAAGACGGAAAATAGAAGGTATGATAATTATCTACGATTTTGAAGGACAAAAATAAACAGAGTCTTGCCACTTTTTCTCATGGAGGGCTTTTTTTTAAACCTCAAAGAAATGGAGCTTTATTTTCAGACGATCTTCGCTTTATTTTTTATAAGTAGGACCTTTCAATTCTGGGACAATTTATTAATACAAGCAGAAGTACCATAAAACTTCCCTAAGAATACTAAAATACTACATCAGATTGGTAATTAATTATTAATAATTATCTTTATCATTATTGTTATATAATCACTATCTTTCCTAGTTCTTCGGACAAATACATTTTTCAAAATCAGCAAAATCATTTACCTTTTTTTTCTTGGGAAAACACGTTGCCAACACCAAAATTTAATATCACAAAAATCCTTTGGAAATGCAAAGATAAACCAACGTGCTACTTTGGGCTCAATCAAAATACAAAACCAACATGGAACTTTCAGACCAACATCACAACAAGCACAGCAGCTTCCACACCTCTACTCGCTAGTGGATAGGCGTACACTTTTACGCGTGGACATATTCTGGTAACTGGTAACTAGTAGCATGACTGGTAACTGGTAGCATAACTGATAAGAATAACTGGTAACTGATAGCAACTGGTAACTGGTATTCTAGGGGCCAGATAGAGGCACTGCAGATATTTCCGAACAGGGAGTTGTGACTGGCAACAAAATTGCAACAGACAGATTAAAGAGAAAGAGAAAATTCCAAAAACAGAATTTAGTCTAAACAGACGAGTGACAATTTCCTGAGCTACTATAAAAAAACAACAAGAGAAGAAGGAGACTCGAACCCGGGCAGCTTCAAGGCATGGAATGTGCAAAATGTTGACACTGAATAACAATTTTTAGTACAAGGGAACAGAATAAAAAAATCTAACTGTCCCAGCCAGCCAGGACTCGAACCTGGATTTCCTGCTATCCGTTCCGGTGCATTTACCAATTATGCTACCAGGACAAGTCTGATAAGTTATTGAATTCCCCGCACTAGTGTCGAGAGTCTAACCTCCGAGGCAGACGAATATATCGTCTTATGCTCGGAGGAGCAGACATTTTCAAGCTGTTTAAATGACTCTTGTTATTTACTTTTAAATTTATAAATATTATTTTTGTGGTATTTAATCCCACGTAAATTTTAACAATTTTTAGTGCAAGGGAACACCGGCTGCACTGGCCCGAATAGCAGGAGATCCATCCTCCGAATAGAGGTTCGAGTCCTGGCTGGGACAGTTAGATTTTTTATTCCATTCCCTTGCACTAAAAATTGTTAAAATTTACGTGAGATTAAATACCACAAAAAAATAATATTTATAAAGTTAACACTGAATCTTTTATTACATTTCTACACGGCATTTTCTTATATTTTATTTACATTTTTTTCCCCCTTCATTTGCAGTTTACTTACTAAAACCTCTTACGATAGAAGAGAGTATCTATGATAGTTCAGCACCCACACCTCCTTTCTCTGCTGTACCGTTTATGGACTTTACATTTTACAATAATTTCCCTTGTAGGAATCTAAGATCAAATTAGTTCTTCGCTCGGTCTGTCTTTCCCAAATAAGACACGTTAAACCTGCCACCCTCCAATTGCATGAAGGAATATTTTATTTCGATTTTTTCAAAATCCGATTAGGAATCGCATTAAAAGTTTTTTAATTGAAAGGTATTTAACGGGTGTCGGTAGGGTTGACATGGCAAAAGTAAATAATGAATAACAGCTAGAACAAAAAATTCTGACGAAGTTCGAGTCACATTATCTTATATAATTTTAGGCTTGAACCTATTTATTTAATTTAATGTTGAACAGAGTAAATTATCTGTCCTGTTGCCATGTATTGATTCTGTAATAACGGCCAAATTTATATGTCTACACCCCATTCCAATGTACCAAATGGGGTTGTTTGGGCCAATATTGCAGCATTCCACGAGGTTTAGAGCAACCATCCAATACATAATATATTTGTAATTTACTCGAGGGTAATAGAGGGAGAAAATGTAGTCTTATCCTGGCAGTATTCAATTAAGTAAGCTATTTACATCAATCACTTGTCCATCATCTTCCTCAAAACTGACATATTAGTAAATTTCCCAAGAATCATTAAATATATGTATATGTATGGCACACAGGACACAGGGGAATGAAAAGTGTGGAGGAGCGGCGATCGGACACATTTGCATCTGTTCCTGTGCGATGTGGGCGCCCGCATGGAGGCTTTGATGTATCGCTAGGTTCGGCAGTCTCACGTACAAATTGGGAAGGCAGCCTCCGATCATCGGGATTTATGGAGGCCGTA
The DNA here is from genome assembly GCA_000696205.2 of Oncopeltus fasciatus. Taxonomy (NCBI): domain Eukaryota; kingdom Metazoa; phylum Arthropoda; class Insecta; order Hemiptera; family Lygaeidae; genus Oncopeltus; species Oncopeltus fasciatus. Next base: position 37,343 of record KZ810065.1, read on the forward strand.
AATAACCGCTCAATGAGGAGACGCAGCTCTGAAGATGAGAGGAGAAAGTGGGTAGGATGACTGAGCCAACGACTAATTCGCTCCGAATGACGCAAGAACTCCTGTCCGCCATTCATGCTTATATTCGATTCATTCATATTAACCTTAGCAGATTTCCCATGGAGAAATCAAGCTACTCATGTGGTACCATGACGTGAATTTTGAATAATGTCAACGGATCTTCCTAATTTGAGATAGTAATAATATAGGCCGTGAATATGTATATTTGTCTGTACGATTTCTTGCATCTGCAATTTTTTTTTTAAAATAACGAAACCAAATTCGGTATCTTAACACCTTATCGATAATTCCTGCTCATATATAACTCAAACCGAAATAGTTACCGGGGATATTGACAAAGAATTTTTACTTTTTTACGCAGTTCATCAAATACTTTTGAACGAAAGCTGGACTCTGTAAGTAAGAGTTTACCAATCGCTTTACATTCCCATCAATTTTATTTTCTAACTAGAATCAACTACCAAACAACATAAATNTTTCAACCAAATAATATAGATAGATAGATAAAATTGAAGTAAAAACAATTAAGAGACAAAATTTCCTAAATATTCCTTTATTTTCAGTAACAGTGATCAGTAACAAGCACACTTAAACAAAATTACTCCTTTTACATGTATTAATAGCAGTAAATAAATTGTTGTAAATAAGCTAAATCATGAGGTCAGGGAGTTGTGACAGTGTTGAGAGATTGTGCAGGAAAACGAATTCTTGAGTATTTTAAATATTTGTTATTTGGTTACACTTACTTTTTGACATTTTCGAAACTATCGATTTAAAAAACTTTCAAAAGAAGACAAGAAGTTTTTCCTAATACTTCTGCTCGAAGTGCTTAATTATAAAAGTTTAATCCTATAGAAGATAATTTTTCAGACAATATCCTAAAAGATAAATCAGAAAAAAAGATTTCTCGTATTTTCAAAGTGTAAAATGTACAAATTACAAATCTCATACACATACTTACATACGCACGCACAATTTAAATCGTTCTTCCCAATTTCCTGAGTGCTTTACCAGGTCGCTCCCCCCAAACCCCCCAAACCTCCCATCGCTGGCAAAGCTTCGCTCACTGATGCAAAACAAAAAAAAAGTGATCATTTTACTGCTCAGAATATATCATCAATAAACCATATATCCCAGGGCAAAACGATTTCCAAATACGAGAATATCGAATGAAATAAAACTTGAAAAAGAATTATTTTATATATAGGGAGAGAGAAAAAGAGCCGGGCCACAGATTTACTCTGCATTCATAATATTTTATTTTGTTCCAATATACGACAAGAATTTATGAATTATAAATACTAATTCGTCCATTCATCTGGTACTAGTTACAATGATTTATTATGAATCCGCTTCTATAAGTTTTGGTTATTTAATGTTTTTACCCCATATGCAACCCGTTTAGAGTAATAGTGGGGAGGATCTGAGGCTACAAATAGCCACTCAATTCTAAACACCCATGGTACCGAGAAAACCAAATGTGTCTGGACCACATGTAATAGTTTTAAGATGGAAAAGAAACTGAACTGCTGTAAATCAACTGGACATTGATTCATCTTAGCTTACGGCGCTGAGCTACAATAAATCATGTTTTCTCAACATGTACTTACAGTACTCTATAAACAGTACAATTTAATTGCCATTGATTCTTTATATTTTGCATTAGTTAATTTTTCAGGCCATTTTCTTGCCCTAAATTCTTCCTCAAACGATAATTATATTATTGCAAAAATAGCAATGCATGAGTCTCAAGGAAGACCTAATGCGGGAATGGGATATGCTCCCATGAATCATGAAGCCAGGAACGCCAGATCTAGTGAAAAGATATGTACAGCTGCTGATGGTTTCTTTAATAACTATTATTGTTGTAGTACCGAAAACAAACCGCCCACCTAAATTCATGAATCCAGGAATGGGCTATACCACGATTAATGATGAAGCCAGTACCATTAGATATACTAAGTTGCTTAGAAAGCCTCTCATGGCATCGCTATGATGTCCATTCTCAATATAACACAAGTAAAAAAACAAAACAAATATAATAACGCGATAAACTCATGAAATGTAAGAGATTTAATGGTGGGTATGCAACTATAATTGCTACAACCAGACCGGCTAGAAACAGTAAGAGATATTTGATATCCTTTATTGATCTTAGTAGTGTCACAAACGACTCATATGGCACGAGGGTAGCTCAGGGAATTCTTACGGGTCTCGCAATCCTGCCGCTGTGGGTTCAAATCCCACCCAGGTCAATCTTTTATTTATAAATAAAAGCTTATCCTGAGTCATGGATGTTTAGAATGGGGCTGGCATACTGTAGATATCCCCTCTCTCCATGAAAAAAAAAACAATAAAAAAAAACAAAACACAAATCACTCACCTATCATGGAGCTCACGCAAGAGCAAATGCCAGAAATTGATTGTGCCATTAAATAATCTGAAAATATATTTAACAACTTTGAAAGTCTCCAATTAATTCTCTGACGTCATACAGCGTTATTATATATAAATTCTACAAGACTATTTAATCAAATTAAAATACAGTTTCCATGCATTATTATAAAAGCTTCATGGCTTTGAATATTTAATTTTGAACGCTAGAATTAAATATTTATGACCATTTTAATTTAATTTAATAATAACTTAATTGTATTAATGATTTATTAGATAATAGTTTTAGTGTAGCTTGAAGGAATAATTATAAATTAACAAACATTCTGTCTGGATATTATTATTCATAATGCCTCGAAAATTAAATAAAATAATACTTGAATAATTTATTAGCATTTAGCAAGAGAATATGCAGGATAGTAATGAAGTTTGTAAACCCAAAAATCTAAGATTTTTTAAATATAATATGACAATGAAATTTATACAAGATATTCAGCATTTACCGCCTAAAATAGAAACCACTCTTAATTATAATTTTGCAGTAAATACCTTTTGTTTTATAAAAATCGTTAAAACAATGTTGTATAAAGCTTAAAAGAAGTTTTAGTTTTATATTAATTAAATTAGGAGTTTCGCTTATGAAAATATGTAGTTTCATAGCATTTTCTTAATTTAAAATTGTATTTTATGCATAATTTCTTTTAATAATATTCCTTAAAGTTTTTACTTTTTAGTGCATTAGAACATGCGTTTAATCAAATTCTACTTAATATGCAGATAGATAATAATAATAAATAAGTAGTGATGTAGATCATGTATAAATAAATTTGTATGCACCCATTAGAAACTTCATGCTGTCAGAATTTATTTAATAGGGTGAAAAACTTATATTTCTTTTGGCATTGAGAATTAAATACAAGTAATTATGGCTATCAAATATTTGAGCACATGCTTTATCATTTTATATAAGCAATATAATAAATGGCTGAAACTATAGTCAAATAGTGCTCTCGTAACTGCACTTTTGTATTTGGTTGCAGAAATTGTATTAGGACCAACGCTCAAAGCACCAAAATGTCAACAGTTGATGAATACTTAGCGCTAAAAAATACTTAGAGCAGCCTTTACCAAAAAAAAAAATAAATAAAGCAGTATTTGCGATGCGGCCTCCCTCAAATTTACCCTCATCATAAATGCATAGATTTCGAGTGGAAACTTTGATCTCACCAGGAGTACAGCTGCAATCTCCAACGATCTCTCAGCTGTTCAGTCCCCTCAAGGACTATCTTCTCTCTAGAACCATAGGAGTACTTCTTAGGGCGGGAAAAAATATATCTATATACCATTATAATTATTCATGATAATAGTAAATTTCACTTAGGAATACTGACTTATAATGCTGATTATATCATAGTTAATATCTCTATACCTGGAGGTTCTACTCAGCCAGGTTATACTTTCTCATTCATTACTCATCATGTAAATAAACAAGATACTGAACGTAGGACTCACTGAGCAAGTTAGCTCCAAGCTCACTATATAGCACCTCAGGTGGCTCAAGAAGAAGAGCTTAAAGCACTTAGCCAAGCACTTCTGGCTAGTGAATTTATGATTAATTCTGAAAAAACTTATCTTCACCACTGCATTTTTCAACCAAATAATACTCAACATCATCAAAGACTAATATTATCATTTATTTGATAGTTGTTTTAAATGACAATTTTCAATTTAAAGTTCCTTTGGGCAGTGACATAATAAACTGATGATAAAAATGATACATAATTTTCAGGTACATATTTATTAATACAATGAACATTCCATTGGGGAAACAATTACATAATAAAAGTTCGGGTTTTTTCGTCAACATTTATTTCTCAAAAAATTTAGAGAGTTTCTTTTTTTCTTGACTAATAATTTATACTCATTTTTTATCAATATGCAATGTTTAAAAAACAAATTACTTTGTTTTTATCTTTTTAGTCTTTTCAAGTTTTCTTTTCCCTTTAATAAAAGTCAAGTAACGAATTTCATAATTTCCTTAATGAATTCCATAAAATGAAAGGATAGTTACCTCGTAAACCCAATTGGATCATAAATAATGAAGAAAATAAATGTTAATCTGCGGAACGAAATATTCTATTTAAAACTTGTGGAAAATTTTATATTTTTATTTATTATTGTTTTACATATTATTAACTGAGTTATTCATCTAATTATATAATTAATATATAATACAATTTTTATATAAATGCTTTGGTTTAATGGCCCATGAAAAAATGTTACATACAATGTATAATATAAATGTTACATACAATGTATAATATAAATGTTACATAGAATGTATAATATAAATGTTACATACAATGTATAATATATTTAAAATTCTCATGGTATAGAAATTTTTAAAAAATTTTTAAAACGGTGTAAGAAGAAATTTTTATTAATAATTTATCCATAACAAAATTTCACGTTAAGCTTTAAACGTCAATAACTATGACGTATGGCAATAACATTTCATTCATATCTATTAATTTCGTAAAATCCACCATAACACACTTCTTGCAATGTCAAACAGATTACCCACAAAGAAACAGATAAAGAAATATTTTGTTTATTTTATAACATATAAGAAAAATACTGATTTCTCAGCTCATAAATTCTGATATTTTATTATTCTTGGACATATATTTTACCGTAGTTGAAATTTAGAATGAGCCAAAGTAAATTCGAATTATGACAAACTTTGGTTATTTAGCATGTGTTTAAATATTTTTTAAGTATCCTGTGTCTAAATATTTATGTTCAAATATTCTGTTGCGTAATACTACTCCCGGGACATAAGACATTTTTTTTAAAGGAAATTAATTCAAGAAAAGTAACT
>KZ810067.1:17105-27631 GCA_000696205.2 Oncopeltus fasciatus
AATTTTTTGAGTTTATTAAAAAAATACATTTTTTAAATTTGTGTTTTTTGGATCTACCTTGACCAAACCCCAACTAAAATCATCTAAGAATAGACTAATTTATTTTCTTAATTCATTGCTGTATATACATTTTTTTTTTTACTTTTCATATAAGATGGAAGAAGTAAAGGAAAAACTGAAATTTATGATACTGGAATATAGTGTTAAGAAACTGACAGTCGATGGATACAGAGCAGATAGCAATGATTCAGGGATACAGACAGAAAGAATCTCCTATTTTCGCGAATAAGACTGACGATTATGGAGTGGTGAAGAGGATGGGCGATAAGGGAAGACAAAGGGAACATGGTACTAAACGGATACACCCGGCCGGGCTTCGGTCTTCCTCAAGCTCGCCTTACCTGGGAGCGCTAGGTAATACGAGAGGCCGGCAGGTGTGTAGTCCTCAGACCGAGGCCTGCGGTTTCAGCCAATCATCTTCGCTCTACTGAAACTGCAGGGCAATTAGCCAGGAGAAGCGACCAACACAGTGGCTCTTCGCAACACAGGTGCCATCCAATAAGGACTTGGTTATGGTTAACTACATACTCTAAATTTGTAATTTGGAATCATAATGGAATCTTTAACTTAATAAAAAAAATCAACTCTAGAGACTCACAGCATAAAAAACCTGAGTACTCGTAAGTTTCAAAAAAAGAGTCTCTGGTGAAGGAACAGCATAAAATAAGCAATTTCCTTTGTTTCATTAATGGAACGAAATGACTCTAAATGACGTTTTAGTTCTTATAACCTAGAGAGAAAAATAAGCAAAAAAGGAAAGACCAATAAACCTGGAACTGCACTGGCCCAGAAGTAAGAGTGGGGAGGAAGTATTCATCCATCATAGTTACATTCATAAAATATCTTAATAATCATTTCATAAAACATCAATTTTAGAGCAATACATATTATTCCTATTGTGTTCAAAAAGGTTTTTCATATCTCCATAAAAAACTATATCTGATGATATTTCTATAACAGTAATTTAGATTGTTCGAGATGAGCAATGCCTACCAGTAGAAGGAACATATTTATTTAATATGTTTAAATAAACCTTAATTATTTGCGCAACCTAATGTGAATATTTGACTTAGGAAACAAAAAAAAAAATTTTTTTTTAAATAGCACGACATGATCTCTGGAGCATCATGACTCAGTTCCATAAGTAGATCACACTTAAAGATCAGAAGTGGATAAAAATAGCTCAGGACTGAGAATAGGTGTTGTGCGTGTGCCTGTGAATCCTTGAAATGACACGTGTAGAACGCGATAAGAGGCTCCCCTGGATTTTATCATCCCTTATCAGCGGGATGAACGCGGGGATCGTGAACGCCCCGGGCTCATTAGAGGCGGGACTAACAGCCCGTTGTTCTCGCATCGCCAATCTTATCTGCACCAATGCTACAACAATGGCTGGAACAGACTAGACCATCTTTGTAAGACATAGATGATGGACGAACGGAACTCACTGTTATGAGGAGTCTTCCTTGGAACACACATCAAATTTTCCTTGACTAGACTATAGGAACCTCCCTTTCTATGAATATATATAATNTTTTTTTAAGGAATCGAATCCATAAACAATAACAAAGATATTATCTATTTTTAAGTACGATTTTCCATAAACAAGTCTTTCACAAAATTCGCTTTCAACATTGACGTAGAAAGCTTGCAAGACTTACATACAGAACGTGAGCAAATATAAACAATAAAAAGAGTCATTACTACAGCATTATGAAACAACTCCCATTTTCGATATCTACTATTAGTTTGGACTAATAAAGCCTTCCTTTATGAAAACGTCAAGAATAAAAAATTATACATCACTGGAGTACTAAAAAAATTCCCAAAGTAGGGAGTGGCGAAATTCAGCCACCAAATTCAGTCGAACCTGAACAGAGTGTAGAAGACAAACTTTAATCTTACAAGTTTACTAAGAAAATGCAAGGAAGTTTATGTGTCCCATGAAATGATGCTTCCTTCTAAGATGAGTCAAGAAGTGATTCACGTCCACATCACCACATTCAATAATGAAAATTATGCTTTTTGATTCATTCTCATGGCTACTGATGAGGCAATATATATACACACTCACACTTCATCAAAATTCAAAATGAGGACATATGTTTTTAGTGTGAGATAATGGGTTGGCAGATATCGTGACTCGCCATACTATTGGCCCAGTGTCTACATGTTTGAATTCATAGAACATTAATAGAGATTGATTCATTCATTTAGAACTGGTTTCCTATAATCTATATGCAGTGAAATGTTAAAAATAGTCTATCGTATGAGGGTTCTGAAACATTGTTTTATTAAAGACGCTTGCTTAAGCGGAGAACAGTTGCATCCAACGGGGAATATTAATATATATATAATAATAATACGTTTTAGCCATGAAAAAAAAAATTACAACAAACTTGCCTTTTGTCATCAAAAGTGAAGGTATAAAAGTGTCTAACTCATTATCTTTAGAGCTGTACAAATTCCTGTAGTAACAGGAACACTCGCATACTACATAAAATACTCCAAAATTATTGATTAATTATTTCATTTTATTATTGCCAACGTTTTGACTTTATAAATATTATTTATTTTGTGGTCTTTAATCCCACGTAAATTTAGATAATTTTTAGTGCAAGGGAACAGAATAAAAAATCTAACTGTCCCAGCCAGGACTCGAACCTGGATCCCCTGCTATCCGGGCCGGTGCATTTATAAATGCATAAATGCACCGGCCCGGATAGCAGGGGATCCAGGTTCGAGTCCTGGCTGGGACAGTTAGATTTTTTATTCTGTTCCCTTGCACTAAAAATTATCAACGTTTTGACTTTACTTGTATTCACCATCACATCTTAGACTGCAGAACTGAACGGTTTAGTTTTTAGGCCGAAGTCCTGTATGCTTTAAGTATGCATTTATTTATTGAAGCAATTCCAATTTATTATATGAGTATATTATACAATTCCCCAATAAGTTGTGCTTATAAAAAATGAATTATCTAAGAAACTAGCTAAACTATCCCCTTCGCGGTGCATACTTTCATAACAGATACACTTGTCGCCAAACTAATTCTACTTAAATGATATATTCAATATCTCTGATAGTCTGAGCATACCTAGCAGACAGAGAGATGTACGTACAGTGAGGATTCACTCACACCTCTGAGGAGTTCTACAGGTCCGCAAGTGTCACACTTCTATCGGAGTCGATAGAATTATTTCGGGACATTAGAATAGCATCACCACAGGTACTAGTATTCCGACGTTAGCCTCAATTGACCTCAAATCCGTGAACAGCTGGGCGAACTGTACGCGATCGTATGGGCTTAGCACTCCATAACGAAACAAGCTTTCACCGATCACCTTGGGTCAATATTTGTAGCAGATGTCTAACTCTCCTCATTGCCCCGTCACAGCTGATTGAAATTTATGTGGCATGTCTCCACTCTTATTAGCATCAAAATAAGTGCAGGCCATTTGTATTTGTTGGAGGCACTTTTGTATGCAGCGCATGCGTAAATCATTCCCTTCCAGGACAACTAGAGCTGAGGGGAAATTTATCGTCTTATTATATTAAATGACATTACCGACCTAATAGATTTCCATAATGAACATTCCTCAAAGTACAGACATATTTGTCTAGGAAATAGCTTACTTATACGGCGCCAATATAAATGGTATAATGGGATTCATAAAGTTCCAACACTGGCCTAGATAGTTTCTTCATTTTCTAAAATTCCATTAAACTAATTTTACAAATTGCGCGAATTTCATAAGTGGCATTTACTTGATGAGGCATTTGGAATTTTTCTGTCTAAACTTAGCATTAGTCCTATATAGAGAACCATTACAAAAATTATTTTTCTCTCATTTATACTTTTTTTGATACAAAAAAATAATATACATAAAACATATTAACAGTTTAAATAACCAGTATATTTTACACACACACACACACGCACCCACACACACATTTACAAATTCCAATGCTTATATCTTGAATAATTAACTTCACAAATTAAAATGCAGGAAAATGTAATAGTAATGAAAGACCTGTAATTATCTAGATAAGAGAGATAAGAATGATCCAACTTATATGAAATTAAATTAAGTAACATCAATTAGATTGACTATTATTAAACGCATGACAGAAGAATATGCTAAGGGCGCTAGTGGGTGTATCTTCTTCCTCAATACTTATTGTAGTTTCCTATTTTCTGTAAAAGGATGTATCTGTATGTCCTACAATTACTAGCATATTTACTTGTCTCAGAATATATGTAATTTTGTAAAAAGGGTACATAAGTGTGATACTATGCAAAGTTGTTATTTATGCGAAAATTGGGCAATTTGTTGATATTCTTAAACATTTATTTTGAATAATCTGTCATTTTTATTATTGCATTTACTTGTAAAACTTCAAACTGGGCAAGCATAAATGGACCTTATGAAAAGTATGTAAAACAGTAATTTGCTATTAGAAGACAACTGAAGTTTATGTACAAAGACAGAGAGAAATATTTTAAACATTACTTTAGTTCGTTTATCGCAAGTGATATTAACGTGACGGCTGAAAGTAAGCCTCTTATATAGATAAAAGCCTAAATATCTAACTAAACAGTCACTAAAACTAATTTAGTATTGTCTGGAAGCTTGATGGGTGACGGTTCCCAGTCCCTTTTTTTTGTTTTTTGTTAATAGTATAGCCTCTGTTTTATTTATATTTATTCTACTTTTACTATATTTATTCTAATTTTCCACTTTTTGAAGTGTTTTTACGATCATAAGTAGTACCTATCTTAAGCGATTCTTTATAGCATCAACTCTATTGGAAATTGAAGTGATAGAAGTGTCATCGGCAGAGAGGTAGAATGAAACGTGTTTTGTTGTCAGGATGAATTTATGAACATAAACGTTATATATTATATATTATAAAATGTAGGCGGCAGAAAATGTATGATAACCATATTATTTATGATGGATATCTATAAGACTATATATTATGCAGGCCATACATGTACAATGGCTGAAATAATGCAAAGATACAACAATTTTCTTACGCCTCGACAATTTATATTTGAATCCAGAATGTTTAACTTAGAATTTAGATGTATGACAAATATGGTGTTGACAACAAACGGGCAATAAATATCCCAATATAAAATAGCTCCCATCATTATGTACTACTTTACAGCAATGTGAAGACTTTCTTATTCAATAGCAGTCGAGAGACCTTATTGTCGAAATTCATTTCAAAAGCCGGCTGGAATTGGATCAAGGGCAGGAACATGGCTTATTTTTCAGTTTTGAGATGGATTCCTTCGATCTGAAGATGATTGTAGAAGAGGAATGGAAGAATGCTGGAATAGGATGTCCCGGGATGGCCGGTAAGGCCCCCCCCGATATACGGGACGTCCCACTTTCTTCTGATTGAGGAGTTGCGAGGTAATGACCCATCGGCTACCGCAGCGCTCACGAGTCCAATCTTTCGGGGGGGATACACAAAGCGCCCAGGCCCTTGAAGAGATACGCCCGAGGAATGACGGAAATGGTGCTCCGTGGAATTAGTGAAATGCAGCGATTGGGAAAATGTACTTCGTGGATTATGTTGGAAGCCAATGGCCAATGCACTCCCCAGTGCTTCAAAATCAAAGTCAAAGGCTTTCATAAATCTGTCTTTAAGATCAAATAAGAATTATAAATAAAGAGTAATAGTAAACACAATCTTATTAAAAACGAAATTACTTTCTTTGGTTAGAAATGAATCAACATCAATCAATATACAATCTACTGTAGGTAGACAATAAAAAGACAATTGTGAAAAGTATATTTTAAGCATAAGACACCTATTACAGATGTAGAATCATTCAAAGTAACCTGTACCATGTTTTTATTAAACTTTATCAACAGTTATCAATGTAAATTTCAAATTATATATATTTACCTTAAAAGTAAATAATTTAGTAAAAAAAAGTGTTGTAATTGGAATGTGGAACACGTAAAATTTTAGATTCCCATTTTTGGTTCTAAGCTAAGAAGCTATTGATCTACTTTATAATCAATACAAATAGATAAGCTATTTATAACAGTGGAGCCTATATGTTTGTGTCATACATAGAACATAGAAAGCATAAAGCAATAATCGTAATTATTGCTAACAAAATATGCTTTATACATATTTTTTCCACAATTAATAAATTAGATATCAAAGAGTTTATAATTTCTAATAACGTAAATAATTTTAGTAATTTATAAAAACCGAACTATGGCTTCCTTATCTTAAAAATTGTACAAGATAATATCAACTTATGCTTTTGTAAACTGTTACAAGAACCTTTCTACAGCACAAGAAAGAAGAATATCGAGGCACTTAATTCCTAACAAGAGCTGAAGAAAAATTATTAAAATTCCCTCTGAGTTAGTGGGGGAGAGGTAATACACCGTAAGCAGATGCCCTCATCCTAACGGGAGTTCTGAAAGCTGCAAGTCAGTTGACACATTCATCACAGCTACTCACAGGCTCGAGCCCTCTAAAAGAACTGCATTGTCACTTGACGAGTGTTCTTACATTTAGAGCAAACTACATCCTACCCCCTGTCTAGAGAAGGCATGTATCGGTGATGATCAGAAACTTAAAAAAAAAAAAGTATCCATAACTATGGTATATTTTTTTCCCGCTTGTTAAATATGTTGAAATTTATATTTTCCGAGCACAAAGAAATGACTATGTCTATCAACATAATAACTATTCGCTTTAACAATTCATTATACATCACCATGACCTATTGCTAAGAATTTCTTCTTCTTGAAAATACCTTCTCGCTTCTAAAAATATCTCCCTGGCGTTAATGACCGAAGGTTGACATGCCATAAAAAAATAAAAAATAAAATAAAATGAAAAAATAATAATAATAAAAAAACGTGTTGAAATGATGGCTTCGGAATATGCTTACTTGCTCACGGCAGCTTACTTTCCCAAGTGACCAGTAAAATTTACAGAATAGCAATAGTGATTTAAATAAGGATTGCAATCAAATTTTATACCTGTACTCTCCCACAACGAAAATTATGAATACTGCAAAAATGATTGCAATACAGGACGTGCAAAACAAGTAGATTGCACTTATAACTCTTTATCCGCATTTGAAATTAGTGTGTATGCGATAAGCATTTGGTGAACTGTGTTTGAAATAAAAGATCTGCTGGTGAACAGAGAAGACACAGTTGTTGGAAGTTATTTGTGGCGCGCAAGTCTTTCGAAAATTAGACTTCAACGGAGAAGAAAGATATTTTTTATACATCTTTTTACAAATTTATTTTATTACAATTACTACGAGACATAATCAAGATACTTGAGGAGGGATTGGTGTTGGATGCGGTCTTGGAATTTAGATTTAAAAAACCAAAAAAAAAAAAAAAAAAAAGATTTTTATTGTTGCCATTGGTCTTTATTAATGCCAGATTATAAATTATTAATAATTGAAGTTAGTGGGGCATTGTGGACTGGTAGTTAAGGTACTTGACTCATGAACGGGAGGTCCCAGATTCTATGCTCATGGAGCAAAATTACTTTTCTTTCTTTCTTTGCTTCTGTTTGTAATAACCCAGAGTATTGAGAACTGTGTGCTAACCACATACTAGGCTTTTCTAGTGTGCCGCGGGTCGAGAATAAATACGTCCTAAATTATTAATACCCTCCTGGACCTATATGGCCTGTATATAAAAAAAAATTAGGATATTTATAATAAAAAGTGGTAAACTGTTTATGTCAGCAGAAAGAGAAATGATAAAACTTTTCCTTCTAGTAGAAAATTGTATTAACTACAAAAAAAAAAATTTTCTTCTGAAAATTAACAACTCTATACTTCACATACTCCTAAATATTGATCGCTTTCATGATACAGGATCATATCTTCATACGTCAGCCATCTCCCAGTAAGGGTGTAAGAAAAAGATGCACACAAAAATGTTATATATATATATATATCGTCTTCTTCTTTATTCCTTTCCTTCTTTGTGCCTTANGTCCTCAAGCGTTTATGTTTATTTTCGTTTTGAGTGTGTTTGCATATTGTTTGTTTATTGTTGAGATTTTACTCTGACCTGTGAAGGGGAATTTTAAAATTCAGTCAAAGCACGGGGTGCTATATTCATTTACACACACACACACACACATACACACACATATATATATATACATACATACATACATATATCTTCACGTAGACTTCGACGGTCGTCAGATGTATTTACCGTTTCTTCTTCCGGGTTGGACCGTGTCAAAAGTTGTTGATAGTTGCCGAGCTTTCTCACATCATGTGATGGCTTCTTCAGGGCTGAGTAGAGAATGAGAGCTGTTTTTTAAATCCAGGTGTTATATGGATAAACAGCTTTCATTCTCTACTCAGCCCTGAAGAAGCCATCACATGATGTGAGAAAGCTCGGCAACTATCAACAACTTTTGACACGGTCCAACCCGGAAGAATAAACGTTAAATACATCTGACGACCGTCGAAGTCTACGTGAAGATATATGTATGTATGTATGTATATATATATATGTGTGTGTATGTGTGTGTGTGTGTGTGTAAATGAATATAGCACCCCGTGCTTTGACTGAATTTTAAAATTCCCCTTCACAGGTCAGAGTAAAATCTCAACAATAAACAAACAATATGCAAACACACTCAAAACGAAAATAAACATAAACGCTTGAGGACGATTATGTAGATGGAGCTGTTATTACGGGAGCTTGGAGCCCGTGTAGGGCGGAAGGAGGGCGTCAGGGAGACAAGTGGACATTTAGTTCTCCGGACCAGTGACGTGTGCAACAATGGGCTGAGGAGACAATGAGGTACTTTCTCAGGTGGCGAGGAGTGGGGCGCGATCCTGAAGGAGGCGGTCATCGCTCAGCAAAGAGGTTATAGTTAACAGGCGACCAGCCAGCGTTACAAAGAGCATCTCAAATCCGCCTAAACAGCTTTCCAGGATATGAATGCTATGCACAGAGGATTTAAAAAATTTGCAATTATTATAAACGGAGATTTTTTTTTTTTTTTTTTGCTGGGTTAGCCTCCCTTGCAACCACTAAGGGTCATTGGAGGGAGGGACTATCTACAGGTTGCCACCCCATTCTAAACATCCATGGCTCAAAACAAACTTTTATTTAAAAGCTTAACCAGGGCGGGATTTGCTGACAGGAACCAGCAGTGCCAGGATTGCGAGACCCGAACGGATCCAATCAGCTACCCTGGTTTAAAACTTATTCAACACCTGTAAGTGGGTTAATTTAAATAATAGAAGTTGACACATCAATTGTACGTCAAATAATTTAGTCTTGTACGTTAAACAGTTACACATGGCAATTTATTAATCCTCTTCTACAGTTCTATGAAGAATATTCGAGTCGAGCAAATATATATTTTAGCAAATTATAATAATGAAAATAGTACATAGTGTTTATAATTTTTTTTGTTAAACGCAATTGGATGTCTAAAATATATGATAAATTTGTAAAATGATTACAATTGTATCGGTTGCAAAATAGTAAAAGTAATTATTTTGTCTACAGAAGATTTTCAATGTCTTTCGCTGAAATTTCCTTCAATTCCCTTTTTATTGACTTATATATTTTATATTTATATATATGTCGTAGCCCAGGACCGAACAATGCACTTCTCCGATTTTTAGGATTTTATACTAAACCTGAGCGAGGCAGCCTGTCTGCACCGGCGGGATACCTTTGATCACCAAACTAGGGATACATAAATATTCAACAGACTTACGACAGCTGAAACAAAAGAAAAACAAACGACGTGAACGTATGGTACAAACATTGGGAACAAAAAAGTTTTAAACTTTCCTTGTACCGAACTCACGTCAAGAAATTATATTTGAAAATTAGTAAATTTTAAGCTGTGTTCCTCCAAGAAAATTAAGTTATTCAACCTGTTCACGAAACGCAATAATAGATAACATTCGTACGATCATTATCAATTCTACTTAATACAGTTCCTACAAAATATTTTATTTATATATAATATAATAAAACAATAATAACAAATAGATTCTTTCAAAATTATATACATGTGCCTGAATGTATGTGCCACTCTAGTTATCTATGTCTAAAACAAAGAAGCAAAATTCACTATTTCAACAATTAATGAGAGGGAATAGAATAAAAAAATCTATCTGTCCCAGCCAGGAATCGAACCTGGATCTCCTGTTATCCGAGCCGGTGCATTTACCAGTTATGCTACCAGGACGCGCTAGTTATCTCATTCAATTCCCTCTACACTATCATGAGCCTAACCCACGAGAAAGGCGAGAACTTCGTCATGTACTCGAAGGAACTGACATTGTCAAGCTATTTGTCGACTCTCGTCATTTACTTTATTTAATTTTTTCTTTATAAATATTTTATTTGGTTGTGGTATTTTATCCCACGTAAATTTTAAACAATTAATGAGAGGGAATAGAATAAAAA
>KZ810067.1:38051-52675 GCA_000696205.2 Oncopeltus fasciatus
ATTCGATATACACTGTGACTGACATTAAAATAACTGTAATCATATATATAGAGAGAGAGAGAGAGAGAGAGAGAGAGAGAGAGAGAGAGAGAGTGTGTGAGAGAGAGAACAAAAAACTTGTGTCCGCAATGTATATTAATAACGACAGTAGGAAAAAAGAGCATATTTAAACCAAATAAAGGATATATATAAAATGAAACATTTGCGGCTGCAATATATGTAATAAGTAAAAACAGGAGAAAGAAAGGGAATTGTCAACACACTAAAAGAAAGAATTGCTATAGTAAAATTTTGGGGAGCCTTCTTGCCCTTCATCAGGGAGGAGTGAAGAGAGACGAAACCTCTCTGAAAATTTTACTCATTGTAATTTTTTATTTTTGTGTGTTAACTACAATATTTTTTCCTCCTGTTCTTATTTAACAAATACATCGCAGCCACATGTGTTTCGTTATGTATATATGTATTTTTTTTCCTTATAAAATACTCAAATAAATGTGAGTGTTCAATACACTATTTTTTCCTCCTGTTCTTGTTTAACAAATACATCGCAGCCACATGTGTTTCGTTATGTATATATGTATTTTTTTTCCTTATAAAATTATCAGATTCCCGTAAAAAAATCAAGTTCTTCGTAGTTGGTTCCGTAACCAGTTCATTAAAAAATATTTGTCATTTCAACACCGATCCTTCGTTATTTGGATCCTTCTTCAGCATTGTGGATGAAGAATTTGACCTTAAAAGCCCAAAAGGACGATGAAAAAGAAAAATTCGCCGTATTTTTTGCTTCCCTGGGGTAAGAGTCGTTTAAGGTCTCTTGAAATTTGTGAAAATTGGCATCAATGTACCAAAGAGTATAATCTTATTAAGAGTAATCGGCTTTTAAAAGAAACTTAAGTTCTTTAAAATCCCCAGAGACCTTTCATTTATCACATGAATGTAAAGGAGAAACCCAGTTTGCATGTTCACAGTTCTCAGTCATAACATGAGCATGTCTGGATGTAACACTCCGTCTGATTGGCTATATTGGGAAAGGACTGCCTTCAAACTGTCCGTGTCACAAAGACAGTGAAAGCGCCAACTGCTCCTCACGGCGAGGAAATTGCTAACAGAGTTCAACATGTTTGTGTCAAACTCTGTGCGATTTTTAAAACGGAATTAACATATGGAAAATAAAACTGTTATCCGGACGAGAAAAGAGTTCCTCTATGCGGAGTTCCGGATCCGAGCTGCAGAGCCATGGGTATTATTAATGATACGATAAGGAGGGGAGAGAGCGAGCATTGACAGTCCTCGTTCGCGCCATTAATTTATTTCTGAGGAGACAGCTCAGAGGGGAGTTGAGAGAAAGTAAAAAATGAAAACCTGAATTAAGAGTGATATCAAAACAGTTCAATCAGAAGTCTATTAGGCGAGAAAGCATTGTGACTACATTAGTCACAAACTTCGAGCAAAGAGAGCTAGAGACTATGGAGACTTCCAAGAGAACAGCCAATTGCCAAATATGTCTACAGGATGAAAGAGGAGAAGAGTAACCAAGGTAAAAATAATCAAGAATTTCAGGCTCTTGGCATGAGAGCAAACGACTGTGTATCCAAAGATGGACAGATTGACGGAGAACTTTAATATTACCATAGGGGGAATATGTAGAGATTCATAAAAGAGAAATATCACAAGTAGAATGCAGAGTCTTATACAAGAATGTCTATCATACGGAGTCGGCGCAAACTTAATTAAATGACTTACTTATCATATTTAGTAAATGACTTACTTATTTTTACTAGTTGGAGGGAACATAAAAGATGCCTGAAATGGAATGGAAAGGCTCAACCTCCTTTGCAAAACCGCAAATATCTTTCTTAGTATATTCCTTGTAAAATTTTATAGAAAATCACTGATGAGAGAAATTACGCTTTACAACTATGTTTCATAACTTATTCCAAAAGGAAAAAATTAACGAATATATTATAATCACATATTTTTCTAAATTTCTTTGCTCTATTCCGATTTCGGCCAAAATTTTATTATTTAACCAGTTTATTAGACAGCCTTATACTGAAAATGGTTGATAAATTTTTAAATTAAGAGTTCCTAACCTGCTGTCAAAGTTTCATTGTTAAATGAAATTATATATTTAATTTTTTTTTAATNTTGATGGCGTCTGAATCCTTCAACAGCTGATCTGATAATTGGGTGGATGAAGGGGTTTGGTCAAGGCTGATCCAAAATATACAATTTAAAGAAATGTGTATTTTTTAATTATTTTCCGACATTTCGGCTTACATTGTAAGCCATCCTCAGTGCTTCATAAAGGCGCGAGGGGACGTCGTGACTCCTGGATCTCATGTTCAAGACTTAACATATTCATGTCAAATAATTAAAAAATACACATTTTTTTAAAGTGCACTTTTTTTGAATCAGCCTTGACCGAACCCAGCAAAACAAATCTACTAATAATCTCGCATGTAGAAAGTAATTAATAATAAAGTTAAAAATAAAAAAAAATCGTATCTGGTTTCTATACTTTAAACATTGCAGCCGCCAGACCGTGCATAGAAAAATAGGTAGGTAAAACTTTGTTAGGATCTTATTTTTTACTTAGGGTAGAGGAAAAATCGAAGAAAAATTTCAAAAATTGGTAATAGAGCAATTGTGAATTTTACATAACTGATTATCTGCTAATAGTGATGAGGCAAATGAACTCATCAATATTCAGCTATATGGGTATTGAAGTGCATAAAAGACTTTACACATATCTGACCTGAATGATGAAGATGGCATAAAAGCTAAATTCAGTTAAGATTTTCTTTCTTTTACTAAGAAAAAAAAAATTAAATGAACTTAATATCAACGAAGAATCAGCAATCGAAACCCGTGTTCACTCTTTCGAGTCCGTTCTCAAAGTGGATGGACATGCCGGAACGGATTTTGAAAAGCATCGGGTAAGGATTGGAAAGCGACGATCGGCCGGGAGCAGTCGGAATGATGGCCGAGGGTCAGCTCAGATAGGCCCCTAGATAGCAGGAGTTGTGCAGCCCACAATGCAAGGGGCATTTCTGAATGAATCTGCAGGCGGGAAAAGAAGCGGGCATAAGGGGGATGCGAGTCCCATTCTCCCGGAGCAGATATCTCACGATCCGGTATCAATAAAAGATGAAGGGCCCAAGAAGAAAGTCACATATTCACGGTATAATTCTCCAGCGAGGAGCTGTCTGCATGGGAAGGCTGACGTGGACCTGGACGTCACGACCGAGCGAGGCTTTTTCACCAACAAAAGGTTACGATTCATAGTCCTAATGGCCGTCGAGCAGATAGCATCTTCCAATTAATTCAGCTATTGATAACGAGTTCTCATCCTCGGTGGACAATGGATACGGCCTCTGTGGACACCTGAGATATCCAGAGACGTCTACTATCCGAGAGACTGGTAGAAGGCCATTGTAAAGTGAAAGATTTATTTATTATCACTAATGAAATGGTGAATATATTAATAAAACGAGAGGCCCAAATATCTAAAGCGATAATTCAATTTCTAAAAGGTATCATAATTAGATAGAAATTCTTAGGTAACCATAAAATAAAAAAAAAACTTAAGACCAATACAAATTAAAATGAATTCACCTTATCATTAGGGTAAAATATGGAAATTCATGAGGCACTACTAATGCCTCAAAATAAACACATCGATCGTAAAGCTAAGGGAACTAAAAGACGTAACAGCATATCATTCTTCCTTCAGCCGAAGTTTTAACATAAAGTTTTTTAAAATCCTAAAAGTAGACTTCAAAACATCAATTTTATTTTTAAAAAAATTTAATTATATTTCTTTTATGTGAGAGAGAATTATCTGAAAAGAGAATTACTACAGAAAGAAGATTCCAATGATGTAACTTCTAATTGTCCACCTTATCAACTATCTTCAAAGCCGACGTCACTACTTTGAACACCGTAAAAATTCACAATGCTTTCTGGAATGTAATTTTTTTAAACAGCTGAGTACATTCAAGACAAAAATTTCATTTATAATAGACAACATATAAGAACGCTCTAGACTCATGTGCATGGATAAAGATGCAATGGCCATTACGGCACATGGCGAAAGTTTAATGGGATAATAAATTATTTAATTTAAACAGCAATATATCCAGCAATATATTTTTTCATTTTTTTTATAAGCACTTTGAAAAGAATGCGCTTTAAACAATTATCCAAGTTTAAAATAGAAAATATTTTTATATTTTATTTCTTTCCACACAAAGAACCTAACAATCAGAAGTTAAATGTTTCAATTTTTTTATTGAAAATATAAACTATTATTCAAAAAACTCGTTTGTTAATAATGTGATTTAACAAAAACAAAATACACGAACATACCCACACACATAGAATGTAACAAACTATATTATAAATCTGAATATATAAATAAAAGTAATAGTAAAAATTGAAACTATCAATAAAATTTAATTCTTAAGATAAATTAATCATGCTAAGGTAAAATTAACTTGTCACTAATGATCTGCCTATCATTTAATTACTTTCATAACTCCAGTAACATGTAATGTGCCTAATTGGCAGTAAGGCTAAACAGAAATTAAATACTGCATAAAAAATACATAAGAATTTATAAGTAACCGACGATAAATCACGTCATAGGACAAGCAAATAATTGGAACCACACATGATTTAAATATCATTAAAGAGAGAATCGATTGACATCGACCGTCTGTCATTTCAACTAATCAATAATATCGTTATATGTCCCTGTTTCAGACATATTATCTAGATTATTATTTTTAAATAGATGTTTAGCATGGATATAACAGTAGAATACTACTAGAATTATAGAATCCGCTTAGACAGCATATATTAATTATAGCCCTCAAGAGATAGAGTGGAAGTAAAGTTTTTAGAAAAAATAAGAAGTAATCTTGGGATATTTACACATGGGAGTGAATCAGAAAGAGGTGAGGGATGTCTATCCATGGCTATAGAACGGGGGAATATTTAGCTTCAAGTTCAGTGCACAGACAACCAGACCAAATAGCTTAATATAGAAGAGGACCTTCGATGAAGGAATAGGAGAATGAAGAACGCTGGAGAATGATCTTTGACTCTTCTAGTTCGATCTGAAAGTAAAATCCCTCGAGAAATATTGATCACTCACCTATTATAATAGGTGAGTGATCAATAATTATTGGACTCGATGACTTTTCGAATGCATAGGTATTTTCCCAAGCCAGAAAGGTGGAAGAACTAGAAAACTATGGATAGATTTTAGAAAAGGCATACTAGAAGTCTCAAAATCAAAGTGGACCAGAATGTCACTTATCACAACCCCAAAAAAAATAAAAAAATAAATTAAATTGAATGACCATACATAGAATGTTGTGAAGCAGACACAAGATTTTTTAAGCTCTTCACCAATACCCATAATTTTGTAATAACTGTTAAAGATGATTATGTTTTTCACACTTTATGTTATATATTATTTGTTAATTTATCTATAAAATTAAGGTTACTTAAATTTCTTTAGGAGTTATTAAGCTATGTTTCCTATGATTTCATGGTGTTGGTATAAAACTCAAAGTTTCTTTTTGCATTAAAGGAATTTTTTTACGATAAAAAAGTTTAAGATCTCTTGTGTACATAAAAATTACTGTAATTGGTGATTTTTATGAGTCATTTTTAAAAATAATTTCTACAAAACATTGTGGAAAATTGTAATTTCATCAAAATTAATTGAGTTTAACGTCACATAAGCTGTAGTCAGTTATTTGTTTTAGGAAATAGTAATAAAACGTTGCTAATTCTCCCTATGATATTATGTAAGAATGATAGTCACTATGGGGGTTTTATTCACTCACCTATCTCGGCATAATCAGCTGTAGAATGCTATACTTACTCGCTAGTTAAGTCTCGTCCCGTACATAAATCACACATCTCAGTCACGTCACGTCCCACAATGCATCGGTGATTATCACAGGTGTTAGCCAGTAATTCTGCTCAGAGACTGTCAAGGGGTTAAAAAAAACTAACGAAGATTTCGATATATTCATTTTAATTTTTCAAAAAAAAAAAAGTTAATTATTATTTTTAAATTTATTTTAACAAGTAACAACTTCATCACCCATCCTCCGCGATGTAGAGCTGCAAAAATAGTGACGGAAAAAAATCGAATAGAAGATCTCATTTTAATTAAAGTTTTTACATTTCAAGGTTCCCTGAACCATTTTTTTTTTAGTAATTTCAACGAAATTAACGTGTATGCTGGGTGAACCAATATTTCCTTAGTAAACACTGCACTGGCCTAACAGCTTAATTGAAAATGAAAGTAAATTTTAAAATTATTAAAGCGAAATAAGTCATTATAAGCAATATAAGGATATATAGGACAGGGAATGAAACTGAACACAGAGTGTGTTAACCCTGTCGAAGGGATACCTTATATGCGGATACACATATATCTCTCAGAGATAGTGTTTTTATCGAGAAATAAATACTATGGGTGTTTAGAATGGGGAGGTTAACAGTAGATAATTGCTCCCCCTTCATAACCCTAAGATGTAAGTGACGTTTAAAAAAAAATAAAAAAAAACACGAATTTCCTTATCAGTATCGAAATACAAATAACTTTCTGTCTAAATTTTTTGATAATTCTGAGTTAATAAATACTCAAATTGATATAGTTCCTTAATTCATCCATGAGTTCTTAAATATTCTGAAACAAATAATACTGAATAATAATTCCATAACGTTTTATTACTTTTAAGCAAACTGTATAGAAAATAAAGTTTTATAATTAAAAAAAGAGTTGGTACCATATTTTGAGGGACCTAAGCATGTTTCTTTGATTAAATGTTCGGTTACCATTTTTTTTTTTTTTTTTTTTTTTTTTTTTTTTTTTTTTTAATTTCTACTCAATAAGCTAACATATTTTCTCTTTATATAACTTTTCAAGGTTTTTAATTATCTCTATCAAAATAAATTACAAATCCAAAATTCGAACAGGACAAGTAATCGGACAAGCAGACAAACACAAATCGCCTGTCCAGAATGCTCATTGGATGGAAGGACTATCCGAGTCTTTAATAGTCAAGTGACTAAAAACGAAGAAGAGAAAGTAAGTTGGAAAACACACAAAAACCATGTCACCTTGGCGTCGTCCATATATACATATCAGAATAAATTAAAATCCAAGAATATCTTAGATCTGTTAGTACCTCCCGCCTAAAATCTAGTACTGTCCCATAGGACAAAAAAAAAAAAAAAAAAAAAAAAAAAAAAAAAAAAAAAAACCTTTCTCCAATTACGGCAGAGAACAGTCGACATCTTTATTCATAAGACATGATTCTAACTCTGCTTCAGATCATGACGCGTCATTAGAGAGAGAAAAAATAAACATGGCGCAATTAACATGAAACTGAATTAAAAATGAAGTTTTATCATCTGGCATTTAAACGTGTAGGCGTTCTCAGTTGTGGAAAAACGACCACTGAGTGAATTTTCTGTGGCACCTGGAAAGCTGATTTATTTCACAGTAAGCGGTAAAAAAAAAAAAAAAACTTTTATTATTACATTATGTTAAAAGCAAATGAGTTGCATTTTATAAACAAGTAAAATTAACATACAAAACATTAACAAATTTAAATAAACATTACATATATATATAAAAGTACATATAATCTTTATGACAGGTCATAGAGAAAGATTTCTATCTATGTCATACTCTCTCTAACAAAGGATGAACCTTTCCATTAAAAATGGTCACAAATTTGTGTGTTCGTCACAAAATTTATTTTTGGAGTTCGTAGACAATTTCTATTCTTTTAGTTAACGCTTTTTTCACATGTCATTGTAGTTCGTACTAGTCCTGTTTTTATCGTTTCCTTTTCATTCAAATATACACATGAATACTACAAATATCAGTTAAATATGTGTGTGTGTGTGTCAGATTAAAATTTTTCAAAAATGATGTGTATACAAACATGATATAATTGACAAAGCAAGAAAGTTTTAATTAATGTTTTTTTTTAAATATGCCCTCAAGTATGAACTATAATTATGATTAGGTCACACTGACGCCGAAAGTTTACTTAGGTTCTTAGATATAATTTGCTAGGTATAATTACTAGGAAAGTGTATTATTTATAAAGAAATACATAGTACACTTCTTCCTCTACAACTTCTACATGAACAAAATAAATTTTCTTCACATCCTATTTTTAAGGCATTTTATTTTTATTCTTTAATATAATTGCGAATTTCTAGCGCATGGAGAAATAAATAAAATACATCTATTTATATATTTATTTATTCTATTATGTTTTGCTAGATTTTGGCAGCTGTTTTTCTTTATAATCGCTAAGATCAACCTCATATTTACTCAGAACAGTATATAAGCGTAGAATGTAATTGGGGGAAGAGGGTCTTCGAAATTTCACAAATCCCACCTTCAGAAATATAACATAACACTCAGAAAAATATGGTAAAGGAGAAAGAATTTTATTGATTCTCACAAATTATGTGAGAAGGAGAGTACTTTATATTTTCTTCATGCTCTAGTGTTTATTTGTGTTTATATTTAAAATAAAAGTAAAATTTGCCCCCCTAGCGACTGAACCCAATCTTTAAAAACGCCTTTCGTCTGAGTCTATTTACATACATCTTGAAGACAAAAACATCTAAAATGTATGTGGTAATATTGCTAAATCTGCACTATACCGGCAAATGGTGAGTGAAAATATTGCAATAAAAATTTCTTTGATAAGAGATAAGATAAAAAATGCTTACAAATACGCTAAACGCTGACCAAATATGACAATAAGGTTTAAATGTAGAAATTTTAAAAGTTCAAGAAATGAAG
This sequence comes from Oncopeltus fasciatus, assembly GCA_000696205.2. Lineage (NCBI taxonomy): Eukaryota > Metazoa > Arthropoda > Insecta > Hemiptera > Lygaeidae > Oncopeltus > Oncopeltus fasciatus. The sequence continues at coordinate 46,912 of KZ810067.1, forward strand.
GATTATATGTAAGTGCATTCTCAAAGTGGGGGGGGGGGGTTGTGAGGGGGAGATTATATCCAATATTATACTATTTTAATAGCGAATGAAATAGTATTAAAAGAAATTTAAAATTGATAATATTTTATTCTATGATGCACTTTTAAGATAATAAGGAAAATGAAATAAAGAAAAGACTAGTGGAGTGTGTGAGGTGGGAGACTATGGTGAGCGGGGGTGGAGGTAAGACCGGTTTTCGTGACGTCACTGATCCCAAACTTGACCTTCGGCGGTCCCTTGCCTCCAGTTCTGTCATTCGCCTCATCACGCCACAGGTCCCATCGTCTGATAACAGCTATCAAAAGCAGCTATACAGTTATACTTCAGAGTAACCTCCTTCATCACTCCGAAGTGCACTACCTACAAAGTGGTGAAGGAATATACGCCATCAATGCAAGTTCACATTGTACATATATATTTTCCGTTTCTTCTTCCGGGTTGGACCGTATCAAGTTTTTGATATTTGCCGAGCTTTCGCACATCCTGTGATGGCTTCTTCAAGTCTGAAAAGAGAATTAGAAAATGTTTCTCTCACTCTCATTCTCTTTTCAGCCTTGAAGAAGCCATCACATGATGTGCGAAAGCTCGGCAAATAACACCAATTTGACACGGTCCAACCCGGAAGAAGAAACGGAAAATACGTTTGACGACCGTCGAAGCCTACGTGAACATTGTACAAAGAAAAAAATTCTCTTTAAAGCAATTTGTAAAATAGATGCAGCAATAAATAAATATATAGTCATTCAACAAGTAAATATTAAATGTGGAAAAATGAATATGAATGAGTGTCATATTCAAAAATGAGGAATACTTCACTTAGTAAGATGATAAATCAAACAAGCTAACAATTGAACCCGGTGTGTCCCTATCTCCATGTAAGGCTCAATACGTGCCGAGCAACAATTTGAAGGGGCATGAACGTATTTTTTGGTTGATCGCTTTATTTATCAGAAGGCTGAAAACCACTGAAATTTTCTAATAACTGCAAGGTTAAATTTTTTTATTTAATAAGTTTCCTTTACTAATTGTATTTATTTAAATTTATAAAATAGATAAAATATATCATAGTGTACAAATAAAAAAAATTATTGTAACTAAATATATTTTTATTGTTTCAAGCTATAAGTATCTACAGCAATAATTTTTAACTAAAAACTTTTCTAGCACTACGGAGGGTAATAATTGATAAACGGAATTAACTGTAAGTTCATGTGTTCAATATCCCATGAGTTATAAATTAATAATTCCATTATTTATAATTAAGTTTCTAATCAATAGACACAAAGCGAATAGGAGTAAATTATACCCGATTTTAATATACGTACATAATACATACCTTCAAGAGTGTCATAATTTAATTTGTAATACCTAATGTAATTTCAGAGGTAGTTTTACTAATTTCCTGATTAGTAAAACATGAGAAAAAAAGAAATTCTGAATCTTTTCATTAAATATTCATATCACATAATGTATCTATTATATTTGTATTCATGTTTGTATTCATGCAAGTATTTATTAAAAATATTCATAAAATAAATAAATAAATTTCAAGAAGAAGTCACAATATCCGGCACTCTCATATGGTGATGATACGGTCAAAGTTTTACAATTTGGTACACTTCATTATTCGTTTAAATTCTGTGTTATCCTTTTCTAAACATTTAACTGATTGATATTTATTTAACTTTAAAACTGATTACTTGAAACCTCAATAATTACTGCCCACATTCAACGGTGCCCAGGAAAATAAGCTGACGTTATTAATTCAAACGTAGGGCATATTCTGAGAGAAATTCTTCAGGCCAAAGTTTGATCAAAGAACCTATCACGAGTGTCTTATTTCGGATACGTGGGTAAGTTCGGAACGCAACAGTATTTCTTTAGAGAAGGCTCCAAAGAACTTAATGTTGATCTTTAAAAAGGTAATTTGTATTACTATTATATTTTATTACCTTTAAGATGAGTATTCCCATTCAGCAACGGCAGAATTATATTTTCTATCTTTAACAGTCGAACTTATAAATTATTCAGTACAGCTAACATAAGCTTTAATATATTTCCATAATTAGTGGCTGGAGACATTTTTGGTTCGATAAGTACGTGCAATTTATGATAAATACGGCGAAAGTGACTTTGAACTTTGAAGAAGTCATTGATCCGAAGCGAAGGTGTCCAATACTGGATGGCGTCGCTGGAAATAACAGTGACGGGAATAGGAATGAGTGACTGACATAATGGGAAAAATGGAGGCGGGGTATGACAAATGGTTGGAGATTAATCCTGCCGTATAATTCGAACGCGGGAGCTGACGTGACGGAAGGTGGGCGTTAGGAGTGCAGCTCTCTGCCTTGAACTTTGGTACCCAGTCTTGCACTTGGCTCCAGAGGTATCTGAAGAAGGTCTGCGCGTGGGACAAAAACAACCTCTATGGACTTGATGAATAAATTACTTTTAGAGACGGAGACGACTGCTTTTTATAATGTTTATGAGCGGTAGTCATTGCATTGAGTAGGAAACCAGACCAAATTGACTAACCAAAAAGAGCTGAATCAAATACGATATGAACTATGGGTAACTATTGATAGGTTGTCCAGGGATGTTTGACTACATGGAGACGTACTTTTACAAAAAAAAAAAAAAAAATATCTAAGAGCATCTAATTCAGTTTTTGAAAGTGACTTGGTTTCTAAGGAGCTCAGTTCAAGGACTATTGCTAATACATTTTAAGAAGGTGTGCTTATATAATTCACGCGGGAAATATATATAACTTATTAATCAAACTAATAAAACATTCCAATCTTCTGGTCTAGCAAAAACAATAAATAACGAACTTTTCGTATATTTTATATGCTGAGTACTAGCTCATATACCTAAGTCAAAGTTTATCCTTAGATTTTACACTCTTACTATTTTCTTATTATGTTTCAGGACAAGCTTTAATTTATCGATAAAAGCTTGCCGAGGGGAGATTTGAACCCGCAGCGTCAGGATTCCGAGACCCAAAGCTATCACATTAGCTATTCCGGCGCCTCAGGAAAAAATGTAAAAACCTAACATTTTAGTAAATAATACAATACGGCGTTGCCTTAAAAAAATGCAACAACAGAATTTAAAAATATATAATGCAAAAAACAAGCATACCAAGGAAGATATTTAAATTTAATTTTGAGTGATCGACGAACCTTTCATTTTTAGAACAAAGAATTTGGGCATTTTACTGCAAAATGTAGAAGGAATTAATTTTTGGCTGAAATCAGACGAGGTGAATGGGAAATTAATAGGAAGACGAACATTTATAATGTTTATATTTTTTCTTTTTTACATGAGTTACTAAAAAGATTGTAGAACATAATAGAGATAAAATAAAGAATTGTTCAATGTTTATGATCTAAAAATCCTTAGGAAGAACGCTCATGGCATACATAAGGCATTTAGGAATATAACTAGGATGGCATAGTACCCAAAAAGGGGTTTAGTGGTATTTTCTTTTATGGTAATTCCTCTCGGTTAATTAATCATTTAATCGCATCAATGTCATTCTGTAATGAAACATGGGGGATCTGCTAGACTTATGCAGCTCCTGCGCGACCGAATTTTTCATATTGGCATTTTAGAGATGTGGGTAAAACTTGCAGGATTACTGTCATAAGTAAAGGCCATTCTAGAAAAAGAGGTGGTGGAACTTGAAAATTAGTCACAAATCAAGGGATATGAAGTCCTCGTGGCAGGGCTAAGTACTCGTACATCCTCTTGAGTTAGGCTCTCATCTTATAGGTGTTGCTCGACTTGTTCCTCTCGACGAAATATAGCTGGCGGATAGAGGAGAACAGAAACGTGACGACTGGTGAGCAAATATATTACAGGGCTGGATTTCTGAAGCCTTCACCTTTTCCGATCAAGTGAGAGGTTAGGTTAAAGGGTCGTCTGCCTATAGGCGTATACCTAGAATATACTCAGCCGGCTTTAAACGTCAAGGGGAGAGTAAACGTGAATTAAGAGATTAGTCAACAAAAAAAAATTTCTCAAAATTTTCAAAATTTACCATAAATGAAGAGTACAAAAGTAAAGAATTTTCTTAATAACCTATCTTTTAAAATTAGTTAATAAAACAAATAGTTCATGATTAATAATGTTTTACTTTGATTGTAAACATAGAATGTTAATAAAAATTACTTAGCTACGCATTTCATACTGGAGAAGTATAATTATACTTGTGAACACGTAAAGTCTAATTAATCTGGAGGAAAACTTAAGGGTTCCAAAAGTAGTCCAATCCCTTTTCATAAACAAGTTGCACATAGTATTTCTTAAAAAAAATATTCTTGAACTTTCACTGGTAAAGAAGTATCTATAAAATAATCACCCCTATCTATAATATATTCTGCAAGAAGAACTTTTTAACAATTTAATAGTCACTCGGTAAGAATTTTTTATCCCCAATTTGATCTTCAACCTTAGTTATGTGAGTAGCATAACGGGGCTTAAAAATTGTTTAAGAAATCAAATCCTGATAAGATGTTGAATTTTGCTTAGCAAAAAATAAATATTTCTATTTTTGTTGAAGTTAAATAAACAGATCTCTTATTTGTATGGGATTTAAATAGATAGATTTAGAAAACTACTTTTAAATAACAGCACTGGTTCAAAATATAATTCAATACTTAATTAGCCAATAAGCTATAGATTGCCAATAAACCATTAAATTGAGAATTGGCTCTGCTCTTGACGAATACCAACAAATTTGCGAGAGACTTTGCTTGTCAACAGGTTGTTTAGCAATCCAACGCTTGGGAAATATAACCTGTATGTAAGATAATTGTGAGTTGCGGTTATAACTAACTTAAACCCCTAAAAAATATTCGCTATTTCAAATTATTGACAAATTTAATTGAAATTGAATTAAAGAAAAGTAAAAAAAAAAATCGGCCAACCAATTAACACGCCTAGTACAAACCTGAATAAATCGAAATCAATTCACATATTTAAAAAATGTATGCAAAAGAAATGAAATTGACATCGATCTAACCCAACTATTGGTTATAAACATTAAAAATGATTGTAAATTATCAAATACAAAATTTTTTTGTAGTCTCTTATATTAACTAAAATGGAATTCACTATAATATTTTGAATGGAGAGTTTTTTTTTTACCATAGATATTATTATTAGATGTTTTGGTTTTTTTGGGGGGAGGGGGTCGGTAAAGGTAGATCCAAAAAATACAAATTTTAAACAAGAAATGCAAGGGAATAGAATTTAAAAATCTTACTACCTCAGTCGGGACTCAAACCCAGTTCTCCTGCTTTTCGGGCAGTTATGCTACCATTACACCACCGAGGCTAATCAGATCATTTTTCCAACTCTCGGCACTTTACTCCCAGTCTAAACCCCAAGTAAGAAGAATATATATATCGTCTAATGCTCGAAGGAGCTAACATTATCATCTATTTGTTAGACCCTCGTTTTTTTCTTATATTTCTTTTTTAAATACTGATTTTAGTTAAGGTATTTAATCCCACGTTAATTTTATACAAGAAATGCAAGGGAATAGAATTTTAAAAAACTTTTATACATTTTTTATTTTATTTCCTTGCATTTCTTGTATAAAATTGATATGGGATTAAATAACACAACTAAACTCAGTATTTAATAAATTAAAAAAAACAATTTTTATAATTAGTTAGTATTAGTATTATATTTTAAAAATACACATTTTTTTTTATTT
>KZ810068.1:44507-58660 GCA_000696205.2 Oncopeltus fasciatus
ATATATAATGGCGGTTCCTGCTCTATTTTAACATGTGTCAGTAATTATTTAATTAAAATAATTTTATAACTAATCTTTATGCAAACGGTTGGATGATGTCCTTAGTGGCACGAATCAGTGGAGGACGAGGGAGTGTTCAAAGATGAACTAATTTGTCCATCACGCAGGAGCTGTGTATTCTAACCAGATTTTTGTCATGTTTCATTTAAGATAAACATAAGGGCACATAAGAAGAATAAGGGTACATGACAAATGATGTTCCGACTTAACTTGTAAGGTATCATCAGGGCGATAGAGTTGTCGGGAGTGATCACCGAGGGAGGTTCTTTAATATACATAAGAATATAGTGAGAGGCAACCAGTGAAAAGGGGGTTGGGAGAGAGTTTTTGAAAGTTTTTTACAAATTAAGTCGAAACTTCAGCAATGGTAAAATAATTACCCAACGTTTTTGGAGTATTTTATTTTTCTAATCCTGTCAGAAATTCTGACTAATTTTTCCAGCATAAATTAATCAAACTGTATGTAACACAAGCAGTTAAATGAGAATAATTTATATTTTCTCACTAAAAAAAAAAGTATGAAATAATGTTTACATAAAGACATTGATAAGTTTAAATTTAATTTTTTTTAGCAAGTACCGTTAATTTACAAAGTTTTACTTTCACTAGGGATCCTCAAACTGATTTGGTCATTATTTAAATATAGTATGCATTTTACTCTCTCGCTAAATTGAAATTCATATTCTATTTTTATGTGGATAATAATAATTACAATAATAATTTCTATTGTATTAAATGTAATAAGAAAAATTTTTAGCCTCAAATTCCCCAATATTCAGCCTTTTCCATTGGAATTAAATTATTTTATCCGTCCTGTAAACAGTAATTTGGAAGATAATTTTTTTTCTTTTTTTCTTCTTCAAAGTGTAAGCCTCCTTTTCAACCACTTAAAATAATATAGGGAGGGGATATCTACAGGTAGCTACCCCATTCTAAACATCCATGGCTCAGGAAAAATTTTTATTATAGCTTGCCCAGGGCGTGATTTAAACCCGTAGCACGAGGATTGCGAGTCCCCAAGAGATCATATTAGCTACCCTGGCGCCCCCAGATTTAATTTCCTACAAATTAGGTTTGGGTAATGGCACGCAGGTGTGGTACTTATTGCACTTTTTATGCGTATAATTGGTAATCTCTGGAAAGAAAAAGCGATAATTTGAGATCCTTGATTTTTGATATCAAGTTCAATCTTTTTTAGATTGAAACTTTCTTGGAATAATTTTTTTTTTTTTAATAATTGAATAGTACTGTACACTAGGGAATCCTGGGGAAGATTAGAACGGCGTAAATGCGGAGTAAAGCTACATCGTAGTTTCCAGTAACTACCCTCCGAATTCCACCCCGTTATACCAAAAATCCTGGAATCTAGAGAGGGGTGGCCTATGTCCCCTGCTTATGGAGTAAATCAATTTACAAATATTTCGTCCCATGCGAGCCCTCGACGACATGAGTGCTCGGACTGTTTATCGCGGAATATTGTAATCCCACAAAGGACGACGAGGGTCGTACCATGTTTCACAAAGGCAATAACTAGTTGGACGCGGGGTTGGGGTATTAGGCTTTCAGTTTGATCCTCCACAGACAATCCACCGATTGAAGGCTCAGCTGACGTCTCGCTAATCAGCGGTTGAATCTGTTTTGATTGCCGGTGCGCTGCCATGGCTAAACTAATTCGCTACGTGAATGCGTTGGTCTAGTTGCATAGTTGATCCCATATGACCCCCTCCCCCCCAATTTAATAGGGTCAAAGTGCATACTTGGAAATCTAGTTAGAGCTGGAGTGCAATCAAAGCTGCATAGAAACACTGTTTCCATAACCTCATAGCTGTTAGAACATGCCCTTTGATCGCAACATATACCAATTGCAAATGTATTTAATGTAAAAATTAAATTAAATAATTCAAAATGTCTGCAGAAAAAATAAAATCTTAAGTTTAGAAATATTATCATAGGTTTTATTGTCCATTATTTTTTTTTAAAACAATCTATTTATAAAATTTTTGTACTATTTTTCAGTTCAGAAAGATATACATTTTATGAGAGAACAATATAATTTCTCTGGTTATTAGAATAAGTACAAATGCCTTGTTACCTGCCACCCCTGCTTTCGTATTTGTATTCAAATGTATCCGGCAATTGCTCATCATCAATTTATAGGCCCCATATATAACTTATTTATATATGTGATTTATCTATTGACAAATATTCTTCCTGAAATATCTGAAAATATTAAGCAATAAGTTTTTGGTAATATTCCTTTCTCTGACTGTTTAGAGAAAAAAAAAACTAAATAAAAAAAATAACACATTCTAGGCTAATGTGTTCCATGGAAGTTGTAAATTACTGTCTTCGTGATCACCAAAATCTCACGATAACGGAAAAAATTATAATTAGAAATTATAGTTATGGATTCAAATTTTTTTGGTTTACAAAAATCCCACTTCTTTCAACCCAATTTCAATCTAAAGGGTTATTATGACTACCAATAATATAGAACTATTATACCTTCTATCTATGGATCTAAATGATCCATCCTCGTGGCCGAATACATGTGTTCACTGTCACTATCTGTATTCAACTGCATGAATACCGACAGTGACAGTGAACACATGTATTCGGCCACGAGGATGGATAATGTCCGAAAGCGCACGCCAACTGTGGATGGTTTGCAAAAACCAATGAAGACGGATAATAAAAGGCATGATAGTTTCAATTTCAATCATTATCTTGCTTTTAATAGAAACACTGAACATGAAATATAAAAATTACTTAAATGAATTTTAATATATATTTACTATCCTTTTTAGTCAAATACCTGGCGAGAGGTTGGTCCTATCAACTCCAACCACAGCAAAGTGTTACTTTTCTCCAATCTGAATTGTCATCCTTCTAAAAATAAATAATAAATTAAAAAAACAAAACAAAACAATATATTTTTCTTTTAGACCTCTTGTTCTACAATTTTGGACATTGAAGGATGGGCAATCTACAGGTTGCCACTCTTTTCTAGACACTAATAGCTCTAGACTAGTTTTTATTTCTCGATAAAGGAGAGCCTTGGACGTGACAATAAGCAGTCATGGGGATCACAAGATATTCTTTCGGTCATCCTTGTACCTAGAATCAATATTTTTATTAGATTGATTTTACAATACCATATAATAATATTGTACTTCATACTGTATTACTGAAATACATCAACATAAACATCTAATAATAATATTTACGGTAAAAAAAAACTCTCCATTTGAATATATTTCTAGGTCTTATAAATTTTACTATAAATACACAAACGAATATATTTGACATGAAGTAACTACAGTCATTCATATAATGAGAAACAAATATATTCATTCACACGGCTTCGTTATATTTTTACTAACGTTGGTTTCCAAGTTTTCAGTCTTGCTATCATCTACTATAGTTATTCTATAAATTAATATTTATTTTTCCTGTTGTTGTTCACAAATAACTTTGTGGTTTTAAGGAATTGAGATACATTTATAGTGATATTTTTTAGAGGAATGATGAAGAAATGGTTTGAAAAACTTATACAGAGTTCTTTAATAGAATTTAAAAAAAAATGTTTATTTTAAATAAATTCATAAATACGAAGAATTTACTTACGAAGGGCTTGACCATGTCGAAAAGTTAATTTTTGCTGAGATTTGGCACATCCTTTGATGGCTTCTTCAGGGTTGAATATAGAACCTCATTCTCCATTTCCCAAGAAGTGCGTAAGCTCGGCTAAAATTAACTTTTCGGCTTGTTCAAGACCGAAAGAAGTATTTATGAACATATCTGGAGACCCTGGAAGCCTATTTGAACATATTTTAAAAATGTTCAAACCTTTTGCAGTTAGGTAAAATTGTATTATATAGGAAGACGATTTGAATACAGAAGAGAGAACCAAGAGTCACGTCTTATTGGATGTCCGGAAGTGAAGATGTTGAATAAGAGATAGTTCTTTTCATTAGCCATTCGGATTCAAGGACTCCTAGCCATGTCCATTTCGAGGGAGAGATAGGGTGAGGGAGTCGTCATCGGGTCCTGGCTGCAAGGGTGCGATGTCTCAAGGCTGTCCCGATCCGAGGCCGCGTCTCCAGAGATAAGAGGTCGGAAGTGGATGCATGTCCCCACCCCCCTCGAGAGTCGAAGGTCGAGAGAGAGAGAGAGAGAGCTGATGCAATTGTCGGCGCTCTCTCACAAGAGATGAGCTGTGCCATCTACATCTCTCGAGGCGAGATTGGTTCGCCCCACCCCACAGAGCGAGATCTCCGGGAATATTGCTGTCTGGAGCTTCCCGCATCAGACCTGTCAATCTAATATAGCCCCCCTCCCCACCACTTTTCTCCGGCGAGTATTTTCTGCCTAAAAAGTGCTCCATTCCGAATACCCCGACAGATACGAGGCTATTCTATTGTCGCGTGGCTCTCGTACAGTTACGTAGGCAATTAGTTCTGGGCACACCCTCGAGAGAGGTTCTCCATTGATAGTGGTGGCCCTCATAAAATGCTGCAGTCAATTCTAGGCTAACAAGATGTCCCACCAAGGGTCTGGCAAACAACTATCTTAGGCTTGCGTAGATTGAAGATGGTTAGGAATTACAATTTTTATTTTAAGTAGATCGCGCGTTTGCACACACATACACTTCATTTATAGAAAACATGTGATTCCTGCTGATGCCATGACATGAGTTCTGAAATTTTACCATACGAGTGCATACATAAACACACACTCGCATGCATTAACCAAGAAAAAGGAAATTGGCCAAGATATATAGCTTGATGCTAAGAGAGGACTCTGCATATAAAGGCATCCTGACTTTATTGCTGCCTTGTTCATTTTAATTTGGAGCATCAAATTACTCACTTATTCATCCATCTTTTAATCTTTGTTGGACAAATCTCTCTGTATTGAAATGAAGAAATTCTCATAGTTTACCCTTTTTCTGTATGATGGAAATTCTTGCTTAAAAGAATGCCAATCTTGAGAATGATGATTTAGTTTAAGGCATTCGAATTGATAGAATTGTAAATGACGGGCGATAAATGGTTCATGCAATTATTCGTCTCGGATGTTTAACAATTTATTTATATTCAACATCCTGACCCTCACCCCCTTCTTTGTAAATTCAATCGATTGCAAGTCATTGTTGTTGTTGTTGATCAATGGGCGAGCTGTTGACAGACGTCAGACACTCGGAGGAAGCTAGCCCTGGCGTTTTCCCCTGAAAGCCTTTATTAAGACGCCGGAGCATAAGGCAATCCTGGGGGCGGGAGGTTGAAAAATGGGTCTCTAATGACTGGAGACCCGGGCGGGCGCTTCCGGAGCGGGGCTGAGTGCCGGAACCCCTGCTATCGACTATCCTGGCAGAATCGATACCCCGTCTCCCCTCGATATACCGCACATACACACGGCTGGGTGATGCCACGGCTGGCAGACAGATAATTCATGTGCCTGTCCGCCGGCCACCGGCTCCTCATCCATCCACAGTACGACAGCGGGAGAGAGAAAATGGATGGACTTCCGTGAAATATAAAATGATTACAACACTCAATGTGCCAACTTCTACGGTCCGATGGTGATCGATCTCTGGAAACCATCAATCTTCAGGACTTAAAATTCTCCTCCGATTTCTCTGAACGTCACAACCTTCAGGAAACACTCAATGATCAATTCTATGGCCACAATAAGGATCAAAATAAATATCGTTTTTTTTTCAGAAAATTTTCTTCATTGCAGTTTCGTGAAAAATATTAAAATACCCAACACTAAATAATATCGCCTTTTGTACAGATTTAAGAAACCAAACTTCAGCTTGGTCTAAAGAGTCAAAGCAGATATGTAATGAGCAGTTGAATACAGACAGTGACAGTGAACACGTGTATTCGGCCAGAAGATGGACAATGTCCAAAAGCGCTCGCCAACAGAAGATGGTTTGCAGAAACCAACAAAGACGGATAATAGAAGGTATGATTGATATATAATGCTTTACTGAAAATGGATACAAATAAGAAAGAATAGGTAACTTTTAGTTACAATTCTACGTTAAGATCATAACGTCATAAACGTTAGATAATTACAATTTAAGTCTATTATCATTTAGAAAATTTTTCTTAGGTCAAGTAGCATCAAAGATATAATGATTGTAAATTTCGGCCTCCCCATTAAACCCGCCCTCCCTTCCAATCATTCTATTTTAGTTAAAAAATAATAATTCCAAGAACAAACTTTTGCTGTAAGAACTTTTAAGTAACATAATTTGTCTATAATTATGAAATAAGAAGTTCCGCCCCATTCGAAGTTACATTCTTAAAATTTTTTCTTAATATGATTTTTATTTATTATATAGAGAATAGAATTAAATATTACATATCTTGTCTTTCATATTTTTCTTAATAAGTATAAAATGAGTATACTAAGATTTTAAATTTTGGTATCAAAATAACATTTTGGTCTGGCATATAACAAGCATGCATATAACTCCCCTTCCATGTGTGAGGCTTTCTTTTGCAAACCGTTTTTTGAGTTCATTAGTGGCTTAAAATGGTTGAGGAAGGGGGGGGGGGATCGAGAGGAAGAATAACATTTAAAACCGTTATATCTTTGTTGGTATTAGCGTAAAAAAAAAAAATGTATCAAATGAAAGTCATGTATATGTAATTTTAAAATGGTTAGTAGTTGGTTGGCCGTCGAGTATTATCCTGAGGATATTATTCAAGAGTTTCGTCTAGTTCTGCAGTCTGATGTCACCATAAATCTCCCTCCGAGATCTCTCGATAGATCCTTATCGCCTTGATAAATGATATATTATATGATTTATGATGGCTTACAAGTTAAGTCCAAATGTTGCCAATAATAATTAACAATTATTTTGGAGTAATGTAATAATGTAATTTGAATGTTGGACTGGCCCTCTTATATTTTTCCAATTTATTAAAATTAATAATAAATTATTGCGATTCTAATTAATGTTGTTAGAAAAGAATCTCTTGTAGCTACAGTTGGTAGGCCCTTACCCCATTTTTCTTCCCCAGATTAATGATCAGACCTTTGATGTAAATTAAATTTCCTCATTTAATCTTACATATATACAGCTTTAATGAAACACGGGAAACCTTCACCGAATACACAGCTCCTGCCTGACGGGCCACTCTATTTACCTTTTTCTCTTGCAACCAATCAGGTTGGATATGGTCATCAAGCCCTGAGGGTGAGAGGGTGTACGATGAATTGGGAGGTCATGTACTAAGCGTTACCCCATAATTTACAACCGCTACGTTTTTTGTTTGTTTTTTTCTGACATCCGCTGTCACACATCCAACAGAATTTAGTGCAGCTGGATTTTAAATGCCATTTATGTCTATTGTTTTCGCATCTCACTTGATTTTCGCTGCACCTTGATTCGCCAATCGGAAATCTGCTAAAATATAAACTTATACACATTAATATCTGAGAAAAAAATGTTATTTTATTAATATGTACCTTCTCCTTCCTTCATTTCTTCTGTTGCTTCATCCATAAGAGTTGTATGAAAGCAGGTAAAAAAAAAATCTTAGCGCCAATAACCTCCCCTTGGTTGTTACAACTCCACCAAAGTGACGTAATCTATTCCTTTGGTAATATTCTATAAGGAGAGATCCCCCTCCGTCATTAAACGGGCTAGAATGGTAGATCACTAAAAAAAAAAAAAAAAAAAAAAAAAAAAAAAGTCAAAATGCTGGACTACGTTAAATATTATCATATAATGGTTAACTGGGTGCCGGATACCTTAAGTTTATCAGGGGGCGTAATAATATAATATATAAGTTTATATTAAGGGGCGTAATAATCTAAAGGTTGATCGCCCCTAAACGCGATCCTACCTACCTACCTACCTTAAGTTTATCAGGCTGTAAGTGCTTTAAATTTCATTGTGATGATTCAAAGGGTATGCTCTATTGAGAGCTTTCAAAAGGATAGAGATGTAGAGATACCACAGAAACCCATCTAACTTTATACAGAGTCAGGTATTTGAAGGAGAGGGGGGAGGGAGGATGTTAAAAGAAAGAAAAAAAACTTGCTGGTGGCATCTCGGGAGTTGCTGTCAAATTGATTTACCTGTGTAGACATAAGAAAAGTAAAGTCTGATGGATGTTGTAGGGGTGAGTTGTAGGAACGCATAATGGCGTGTTAAATGATAATAGGGGACGTTTAGTGCCCCCACTCCACGGGAGGACCCTTGTCATCCCCACCTCGTCTTGTCATCATTCATTGCTCTTCTTCCTTTTTATTCCTAGCATAATTTGATGAAGCAGAGAGAATTTATTGAGGAATAGTGAATAAGGAGATTTTGACTGGCGTATCAGTTATATCACCGCGGGGGAAAAGGATTTTAATCAATAGGCTATTTTATTTTATCAAAAATTTTAAAGATTGTGCATCAACAAGATGTCCATTTCTCAAAATAACTAATTCATAAACAAATAATATATATTACTTTCTAGATAGGTAGTGTCACCGTAGTGTACCTAAAAGGAAGATATTGGCTGAAGATTTAAGATTATATAAAACAAGCGTACATCAATAGAGGATAAATAATAAATAAAGGAATTTAATTATTGAAATCAAGGTGGATTGTAAGTTATAAATATTAAAAATTAAAAAACTTTTTTTTTATTCCATCTATAAAGCAGGTAATATATTTATTATACTTTAGTATCAGTATAATATTTTTTAATAATAATTTAACAGTTTCATTACTATAAACATTCTAAAACTTGTAAGATTATTGTCATATATTAAATTCTCAAGCAGTCAAGATATATGACTGAATTCACTCACATGTGTCCAAGTAGTAGTTAGTTTTTTTTTTGTTTGTTTTTTTAAGNTGCTTGATGGTGATTGATGAAGAGTGATGTTATCACCTCAGCCGGGGGAAAAGTTGCCCACCAGATGCTGAACCAGCAGCTAATGAAGGCTGATGAAGAATGTGTGTATATATATATAAAGGAAGAAGTCATTTGATGGAATATGGACACCCTCCTCACGACATTCATTCCCCGTAAATATGCATATGCATTTATTTTCGGTGTTGCATTCCAGAGAAAGAAAATTATCTGCACTTCATAAGAGAATTTCAAGTCAGCTGAATTTACAATACTATGTTTAAACATAGTATACTTTAGTATATATTTCCTTCTTTTTTTTACTTCTTTCTGATGAAGGTCGACTAGCTTCACCGAAAATTTATATTCTTATTTATTTATTAACATATTCTTAGAGTGTTCTACATTAAAAAAAATTATATTCTGTGATCTAAATCCCTGTAAATTAGGATTCCTATTCATCGCAGTTGCGACTATTAGTTTTTTTCTTTTAGTTTTAATAATTTATTATTTGTTTCATTTGCATTGAGTAATTTTTATTGAGTAATAATAAAAATATAGCAAATAGAACACACAAATAAAACTAAATTTTCGAAGATGAATAATTGTTCTTCAGAAATGACTGGAAATTTTTTCAAAATAATAAGAGCTGATTTCTACTTCTCCCTGAAGAACGATGATTTGATTTCTCGAAAATGTATTAATCTTTGTGTGCCCTAATTTTGTAAATTACATAATTTTATTTATTTTCTTGCTTTTTTTGTTTATTTACTAAATTATTGTATTACTAAATATTTTAAGTGTCATGGGTTACACAACTAGTAATTATAGTTTTCTTTATATAATGAAAAGTATTTATTCAATAGAAATATAGTTATAAACTATATTATTAGATGAATGATAAAAATTAATATAAAAGTTACTTAATATAAATTTGATAAAAGTTATTAACTCAAATGTATCAATATCTTCTAAATATTTATGTCTAAACTATACGCTTATCTACTTCATTTTCTAGAGAACTTAATCGCATTCATATCTACTCATCCTTAATAGTTTATCTAGCTTATTTAAATAACTTTGCTTAACTATAACGGATAAATACATGAATTCGTTAAACAAACAAATCAATATTTAGCTAAATAATAATTTAAAACTCAATCAATAAAAAGTTTTTTTTTACTTGAAAATATACTCAAAACATAGTTACTGACTCGGCATAATGCATAGTAAAGCTAATCTACGAGGAAAGAAGAAAAAATGTTTAATAATTATGTGAAAAACAAATAATGTGAGGGAATAGTATAAAAAATCTATCTGTCCCAGCCAGGAATCGAACCTGGATCTCCTGCTATCCGGGCCAGTGCATTTACCAGTTATGCTACCCACACAAATTTACGTGGGATAAAATACCACAACCAAATAAAATATTCATTATGTGAAAATTTTATTTCAAATTACTGTACCGATAATTTTAAAAGATCTAGAGTATTTTCATTTGCCAAATTTTCAAACTACACTAAGATACTTTGAATTAATGACAGTGTTAACATAATCCTGTGGAAGAAAGAAAATTTGATTTTGTTTAAGTAAAATAGGGTCATTTCTATAATTGTGGGTAATATTTATATTAACATATATAATTTGTACTCATACCTTTACCATATAATATTTCATTTAAATAATATATTATTAACAAAAAATCCTAAATGCTAAGGAGAAATATTCAAAGAAAACGTAGACTACCTTGACCGAACCCCAACTAAAATCATCTAAGAATGTATAATTTAATGTAAAAGTAATAGTGATAAGACTTAAACACTATCCGTTTTTTTTATATATATTTCTCACCTCCTCTAAATTAATTCGTTTGCATATCATTAATATTGTTGGTAATATTTTGTTGTGCTGTCAACAGGGGTCTTGCAAAAGCAAACACAATGTATACCTCAACATATAGACATTGAAACATTTTTACTCATTCAAATAGATGATATTATTGCAATAAATGACGGTTTCTTATAGGTATATTAAATATATATTCATCGGTGGAATTAACCAAATCAAATTTATTGAATATCTCATTTTGTGCGCCAAAAAGACAACATTCGAACTTAAAATATTTATTCATTTTCAATATTTATATAACTTAAATCATTGAAATATTTATATATTATGCATTCAAATATACTACTTTATACTTATAATGCATATACTTTGTACTTATACTTTATACTATAATGCATTATATGAAAAGGAAATAAGGGAAGGGGAAGAAGAAAAAAATCTGTGGGGAAAAAGGCTCGCAATAAGTCCATATGGAATTAAACTGCAGGCGATGATAAGTTGTGAAAGGAGGGAGTTCTTGGCGGGTGATGAATGGAATGTTTGGGGGGTGGGGGGTGTAGTTGGTAAAAGTAGATATCCCTGTGGTAGGGGAGGGTGGACGTAATTCTTGTTGTCTGGAGCCTTTTCTAGGAGCTCGTATATGGAAGCAACAACTAGCATTGCATAAGCATCTACACACGTAATCCGGGTCTGACTGGGAACAGTAAGGAGGTTCTATGCTAGGATGATACACTTTTCAACAAAAGTTTTAGTTGGACGGTAGTGTTTGCATAATGGAAGTGTTCAACAGTATAAAGGAGGAATATTCATATATTCCTTATACGAATCATTATTAAGATAAAGACGGAAAGTCAAGCTATCAGAAGCTTGAAATCATCAGAGATTTGACAGTGTGAGCCATCACTTGATGTTCGGATGTTATGATCCAACATCATGGCACACTATTATCATGCAATTGATGATTGGATGTCTCTTCCATCACCGAGGTGCCATCTGACCAATGACAGCCTTAGATTATTTGTTCAGAGTAGACTAAGTACTAATTAAAATTATTTATGGGTCCAAATCATGAAGTTTTATTGTAAAACAGTAATTTTAGAGAATTTGGCTATTGAGATGGTTCTAATAAGAAAATAAAAAAAAATAAAAAATTGTTTTCACTATTTTATCCGATCCTACATTGTAGATACCAAATATTATAGTCTCTNAAAAAAAAAAAAAATCAGCATGTAGCTTTTAATTTTGAAACTTTTAATTTACTTTATTTATTGAGAGAAATTGGGCTAATATGTTATAGGGGGGTGATCAACTGATATGTCAAATGCAAGTAAAAAATGCCTTTTCGATTTAGCGGGAATGATAGGTAGCTTAAACAATTAATGAGAGGGAATAGAATAAAAAAATCTATCTGTCCCAGCCAGGAATCGAACCTGGATTTCCTGCTATCCGGCGTGCTTAGCCATTACACCACCAGGACGAGCTAGATATCTCATTAAATTCCCTCTACACTAGCGAGAGTGTAGTGTACTCTATTCCCTCTCATTAATTGTTTAAAATTTACGTGGGATAATAAACCACAACCAAATAAATATTGATAATAGGTAGCTTAGATTGATGCAATTCAGAAAAAAATTATATTGTCTATATTCAATTTATTTACTATATATTTAATTTACTGACTATAGGCGTTACACAGTTTGATTAGAAGTGGACGTAACCGTTTATTTAGAGGCCTGGAAGCCGCATATAGTTTTCTAAATGTAATTATAGTACTTTAATGCAGTATAAAATGCGGAATTCGTTAAAGAGATGGAATCTGAAGAATATGAGTGGGGGATCACCGGAATTGTGAAGTGTGTGTGTGTGTGCGTGCATTAAGTTAATTTTCTTTAGTTCAATTTTATTTAATACACAAATTTGTTTATTGATAGAGGATGGGATGGAAAGTTCAAATACAAATATTCATCAGCAGGGATGCAGAGATGATTTGTTCAGCTTATGCAGTTTAGTGGTGATTGCCTTTTGAAAAATGGGATTTCATGTGATGTACACAAAAGTTATTAAAGGGAGAATAAAATGATGGCTGGTTTTGCGGTTCGAGGCAATGATTTGAGCCCGCGCGACCCGCTAAAACTCCACTTTGATCAGTCCACCAATTATATCTCCCGGATGGCGCGCGCTGAGAGGATTTGGCGACGGAAAGGGGTATTCATCACCCCCGCCGCCATATTATTAATAGATCGAGTGGAGCCGGATCAGCTGTTCCAGAGAGAGCGGGGTGGGGGGCGACACAACGCTAATCTCTGTCGGTGCAGCGGTGTCCCCGCGATGCAGCTCATCACTTATGCAGGACCATTAGTCCGGTGCATTCATTCATTTTCCCGCTTGTTCGCGGGGGCTTTTAATTCCGCCCCCGACATATACGTGCATCTGCTTCCCGCTAATTAATCAGGCGGCTTTTCATTTGGGGTTACCCGCCGATAAGAGCCCGTGGGAGTCCTGGCTCTGGGGTGTAGGTGCAGTGGGACTGCATCCAAAATACTCGCGGTCAGAGATCAAAGTAAGAGATCTCTCTGTGGGATTTACTGTCTCTTCGCCGAAATCCGATTAGGCGCGTTTTCCAATTACACTAAGCGATATTCCTCAGATCAATGGGATTTTGCATCGAGAAGATTTTGGGGAATTAGATTGACATTTAAAAACAATTTATATGAAAATACTGGAAGCTTTCAACTAAATTTCAATTGGCAAAACAAAGTAACTATAAATCAAACTTGCAGACCCGGCAAACTTCGTTTTGCCACCAAAAAAATTTTTTAGGGCGTTGCTGGCCCTAAGCAAATATTAGTGTTGTATTATCATACGATTTAAATAGAGCTTTTAACGAAATTTACGGCCTTCAAATACAAATTCATGGAATACCTATCATAAAGTTATTTCACAGAATAATTTACATTTGGTGTAGATATGGGCTCAATAAAAAAAGAAACACATGTAATTAAGGCAAATTGGAAATTATATTTATTTATTACCTCATCTTAACGCCCCTCCGCCCGCAGACCGAAATTAAAAAATCAGACCTCACAGTGTCACCCGACTGAATATTTTGAGGATTCCCTGAAAATTTCATCAAAATCGGTCCAGCCGTTTTAAAGTCCATACTTATATAAATTCACACATCCTATTTTATATATATAGATTAACACACAAGCAAACTGCAAAAAAAAAAAAAAATCTAATTATTCCACAAATTTATAAAACAAATTCGCATTTGAAATATTTACAAAAATGAATAAAAAAAATAAAAATTACTCTTATTGATTTTATTTTATTTTTCTTGATTTATTCCATTTTTTTTTTTTTTTTTCTGGCTGG
>KZ810069.1:0-16405 GCA_000696205.2 Oncopeltus fasciatus
ACCCTGGGAGAAGTGACTAGGACGAGCTACTCAGGAGAACTGCAAGGAGGAGAGGTGTGTTAGGCTGGAGCTGGGAACTGTAGAGAGTGGGGGATTCTGGGAATGCTTATTACGATGTTACAGTCTCACCATGAATAGTAGTATACTAAGGGAAAATAATAGTCTACGTAGGGGTTTCACAATATGTGACTTATATATATATTTTTTTTTCTTCTTCTAACTGATTTATATTTTTTTTTAACATAAATTGTTATTTATTATATTCTGTTTTGAAACTTTTTGTTTTTGATTACATTTATATATGTACCCACAAACTCTCATTCATAAATAATTTTTTCTAGTTCTTCATTAACAAAATGTTTTGCAGTTATTCAGAGGTGTTTGGTAATATAATTCAACTTAATGGCTTGAACACTGCTGGCTATGGTATGTCCTCTTAGGATACCCAGAAGTAAATAAATTTGTTTTACTGACACTAATCAGGGAAGGTGGCAAACCTTAGCTTCTTTTGAGTTATTGATGAAATTCTCAAAGACGTTCTTGCTCATGAAGCTATGAGGTTGCCATCAAAGCATGGAGAAAGTAATCTAGATCCCTTGGTGCTCGATTAATACTGGAAATCATATTTATGAGTAATGTATTAACAAGTTTTTTAGTGGATTTTTTTTTACGAACACTTACTTGCGGAACGATGATTTTGCCGAGAGAACAATTAGTAAAAAATACAATAATTACAATATAAAAAAATAAAGAGGCCTAAGAAACTCACTTGCATAGCTCAGAATTGAGAAGCAAAGGGTATTTGGAATGACAATGCTTGCAGAGAGGATTTTCTTCCTCAGCCACTGGGAGAACACTTTTACAGCCAAGACAGGCCGCTTTCTTCTTAGTGAATGCAGCCAGTGCACTCACTTTGGATGTCACTATTGCTTTAGTTCGCGTGTGTTCTCCATCTGAAAATGATGCCAACTTCTATAACAATACTATAATTATAATTGCATTATATTTCCAGAAGATGTTTTTTTGTTGGGGTTCGGCCAAGGTTGATCCAAAAAATACAATTTAAAAAATTTGTATTTTTATTATCTGCCATCATTTCTGCTTAAGTTGTAAGCCATCTTCCGGGCTGTTGAAATATAATGTCATAAGAAAAACATAAAAAAATTAAATGATTATTATTACATAAAATTGCATAACTAAAAGTAATGTGACATTTTACTTATATAAATACAATATCACATTACTTTTAGTATAATCAACGAATAATTACCTTGACCAAAACCCAACCAAAAACATCTACTAATAATTATTAGAGATTATAATCTCTACTATGATCAAAAACTCTTTATTTAATGGTATGGAATACTCTTGTAATGGCTTCGGATGATTGATCTTTATATTTAGCCTAAATTTTTGTTATACCTTTTAGCTATAGCATTACATGAGTCATGAGAAGTATTGACTTACACTCCTGATGAATTATATGCAGGTGAGATCAAATAATTTTATTTTAAGTTCTACTTTTGCTACATAATTAGTCACATTTAAGGCACTTCATTATTTTATGTTAATTTTAATTTGGTATTTTTATTGCACTCTAAAATATTTTACATATTTTTTTTTTTCCATCTTTGAAAAGTCATTCACTAAGCTGATAATTTTCTTCTGGCAGTAATGAGAACAAAAGTTTTTTTTTTTTTTAACTTCTATTTATTTATTACATTCTGTTAGATTAAAACATTTTGTAATAAAATTTATCCCACATTTCATAATTAATTTGAATTGTACAGGGAGCTAGAAAAAGATTCTGAGGCAGTGAATCTGAAACTACAAAATATAGATTTGGAAAAACGATGAGATAAAAGAAAAAATTAAGAGCATTATTATATATAGGAGTTATAGCTTGTTTCACTGGCTTGACCTAACATTTCATACTTAATGAGAGAAGCTGAGATTAGAAAGCCTTATCATTTATTACTGCAGGAATCATATGGCAGGCAATAATTGAAGTAAAATTTTCAAAAATATAGAACTTACGTAAGAGAATAGATTCAGCTTTATCCCCAAGAATAGGAGAAAATATCCTCAGCAGAGGCTTTGACAGTTGGTTTTCCAAGTAATATGTAGTATCAATAGGAATATTATTTTCTAAAACATAGATAGGATCCTAAAAAAAAAAAAAAGAAAAAAAAAAAGAATACACAGCTATAACCAATTAGTAAATTATGTTAATAATGGTGTTTGCTTATTGAAAATTCATTTTATTAGAGATACCTCATAATACATTTGATAGTGCTACATTTTACAATTTTCTTATTCGGTACCATTGATTTTTAAGTCACAGTTGTTGTTAGGTTGGGAGAGAAGTAGAAGGAGAAGGTTCTTTTCTTTAAAAAAGTAAGTATTTGAAAACTTTTAAATAGTAAACGTGGATTTAAGATTAATGCATTTTACATTGTTTTAGATTTAAAAGTCTATCATGCAGGTAAATTGTAAAATAAGATACCTCTCATTTTAATCGATGAGTTTTAATCGTTGTGCACATGTGAAAATTAAAGCCCCTGATATAGATTACTTTAAAGTAAGTGTCAGATTTAATATAAACTCCAACACTGACATAATGTAAAATATAAAATGATTTTTCAAAAGCACAATTCTTTTAATGTTCTAAAAATCGCTTTACAAGAAAAGATTAGCACAGACCAAAAATATGGAACAATGCATTTTAATATTTTTAACTCACTCAAATTCCTAACTAAGAATTAATGAAGTATAAGTATACTTATTCGCAGGGAACATTAGTTCACTGAGAGACAAATTGGTCAAACAATTTATTAATGATAAATAAAGATTAAAGTGATAACAATATGAGCTGAAAACTCTATATTAAATAAGATTACATAGAAGACTGGAGACCGCTTCAGGTGTTTAAGATATAGTACATAAAAATCAGATTTAGACTCCTGGTAGGAGTGCGGGGAATTTAATAAGTTTTCTGGCTAGTCTCGGCGTTTTAATAGGCTAACGGGCTTGCCCGGATTGCAGGAGATCCAGATTAGAGCCCTGGCTGAAACAGATTTTTTATTCCATTCCCTTGCATTTATTGTTTAGAATTAATGTGGGATTAAATACCACAACAAAAACAATATTTATAAAAAGTACATAATAATATAAATACCATTATACATTCCATTATACATTAAACACCAACCTCCCTATCTAGAATTCTTTTGCAGAAACTAGATTTCAGTCAGCATACTTGCTAAATTTAGAAAGAAGAAAGCTTTTACTTCACATCAAGTGCAGTCAATCATGTATTGGGGAAGAAATAAATCAGCATCTTTCATTAAAATTCTTCTATAAGACTTATTAAAAAAAAAAAAAAAAAATCCTTAATGCACTTACCTCAGCTTTTTGGTAAGCAGGAGTTGATTTAGCAGCAGCAATAATAACATAAGGTACACGGTCACCAAGCTTAGGAGCAGAACCTGCATCACGACCTTTCATTTTGTTGGCAAGTTCTACATGGGCCTGTTTTGCAGCATAATCAGTCTTTGCTAGCTCCTTAGTAATCACGAGCTGGGAGATATCAAGCCTATTGCAAAGCAGATCACTGATCTGTTGCTTCACATAATTTATAGCAGCATCTGGATCCCTAGGAAAGATTAATACACTTATAAATGGGAGTATTTGTCAACATTAAGGAGCTATACAAATATAAATTTACAGATATAGTACCTACTATTTTATACTTTAAAATAACATGAAAATGAAATATTTTATATTAAAAAAAAACATGAATCTATTCTACAAAAATGGACACCCAACTCCCTACTACCAGAAGACTTAATAGTATCTGCATGTTAAGAAATAATAAAACAACTTAACCATTAATTGGTATGTTATCTTATTGAGTCATTCTGATATACTTTCAATCAGAAGCATTCTCTCATTGAACCAAATATGATAAGGGGATTAAAATATATGAATAACCTAATTTAATTTTCTTGGATAAGGGTGAAATTGGAATGTCCATAAATTATTTAACTGAGACAGAAGTAAAAGCTGCATTATATGCTGCATATATGTTCCTTCCTGTAAATGAATATTATATACACAAGATTTACTTGATTATGGCTATGTGGTTCAAAGTTTGGTAACTGGAGGTTCAAGAATATTTTATTGATATGTACTTGGTTAGTCAATGATTTTAATACAATGAGCCTGAAAACCATTATAAAGTGGATCTATACCTCCGTTTGCAAGAACTACTTTGGCTCCATCATTTGTAAAATAATTTCAAGCAATTTTCTTCCTACTAATATAACTTAAATTTAGGTTCATTCCCCATTCACATATTAAGATGGCGTTCTTACTTCTGTGTTGTATCTGTGACAAAAGAATTAAACTTAGAATGTTTGACATCAAAGAAGAACAAAAGGCCAGATTCAATTATTATTAAATTTTAATTTAAGATTTCAATCAATGATGATATGAAAAAATGATTACTACTGATTCAAAATGAAAACAAACTCTCATGATGTGAAACATCAATTGTCTAGATCTACTGACATATTTGGTTCTCTTTTCATAACTAGTACTGCACCACAAATGCATGGCTTATTTTTTTAATGACTTTCTAGTTTGCGGTTACTACTAAAAAAAAAACGAACAAGAATTTAGTAAATGAAATTTCTTAAAGCTATTAGGACAGCTATGATTCATTTAAAATTTTAATTAGATAATTTATATTTTAAAAAATACAAAAACACCAGGACACATAATTTGTAGTTGTTTTATAAATCTAGAGCAATAATATTTTTTTCATGTTCTAAATAGCTTTATATAATTATACAACTTTAAATATAAATAAGCATTAAAATGTACATCAAAATTATTTCCTAGGTTTGTTTAATGTTTTTTATCTTTTATTTGTTAACACAAAACAAAAAAAAAAGTTCTTACTTATTTTTAATCTAATAATTACTAAGATTTAAGTTTATATTCCATCCCATAGTTTTCTCTACAATTTAATTATAACCAGAGAATATAAATATTGCTTAAATAACCAACAAGTAAATTAAAGAATAATTTAAAATCAAATAATAATTATTACACATAGCCCCCACCTTTTTTTTTGGGGGGGGGATATGCGAGAGGCATTTTAAATTAAAGTTAAAACATTATTCATGAAGAACAAATGATTTTAGAATACAAACCCACTTGTCAATGAGTAGTTTCTGGAGGCAGGTATTAAGGAGATTAGCGACAAGTGGGCAATTGTCTCTCCGCACTGTCTCAAGACCCTTACAGTCCATCTTATCATACTCATCGACTCTCGTGTAGTACAGCCCTGCATATCTTTTCTTGTTGATAAGTAAATATGGCCAGTAAACCTACACATTTAAACCAACATAAAAATTCATAAAAATCCACCTATTTTGTGTGATCTTAATTATAGGTAGATCAATTAGATTAGGTTGTAAAAATATTACAAAATATTTTTAAATTACAATTAAATTAAATTATATGAGAAAATTAATTTACCCTCCAGAAAAAAAAGAGACCTAGGACCCCTGAATTAAGCCATGAGTGATATTTCCAACTATCAATCACAAACACAATAGCTTTCACTCAATCAGAGCAGAGGGATCAGGAAATGAAATGAGTGATAAAGAGGAGAAAACTTTTTGTACATTTTCATTCATTTTATTTTTTAAGTTCTATTTTAAATAGGATATCTTTATTATTCCTAGACTTAGAGACACATATTTGTGAGAACACCCAGCTCTAATTGGATAACATTCTTCATCAACTGGAGAAAAAAATTTGCCAGCTTGAATACATTCTGCTGCAGGTGACACATCTTTAATATACAACCCTTATAGAAATAACTTTAACTTGTTTTCTCTTGGGCCTCTATGGGCTGTATTTTTAGCTTAGGGAAGAGAACAAGCTCCTTATAAAATACCTATGATTTTACATAAGCTTTGATGCAAGCTTTCTTTTGACATTAACTCACCTACATTCCTCACGTACGAAATTTACACACTCAAAAATTAATTTTTCAGGAGGTTAGTTTTATAAGGAATTAGAAGTGAAGAACTGCTCCTTGCAGAACTATTATGGTACTGTCCTAAATAAATATAAAATAACTTCAAAACCAAAGGCTACATATTATGTGTGTGTGTGTTTTTATATACAAAATGTTATTTTAGATTTCTTACCTTTTCAAATTCAAGTTTTATCGGAGCAATAAATTTGCC
Source organism: Oncopeltus fasciatus (assembly GCA_000696205.2). Lineage (NCBI taxonomy): Eukaryota > Metazoa > Arthropoda > Insecta > Hemiptera > Lygaeidae > Oncopeltus > Oncopeltus fasciatus. The sequence continues at coordinate 6,267 of KZ810069.1, forward strand.
AGAGACATATTCAGCTGCATCCTTCCCTAATTTCATAGCTTCTTCTATTTCTTTTACACCAAACTTCACCATTACTGAATCGGTGTCTCCGTAGACTACCTTTCATGAAAACAAAATATTAATTACTTTGTTAATTTAATTTAATAGGTAATTAACACATGATCCTTGATAATCAAGAAATAATTCGTAATATGAATAAAATTAGAATTAAGAAATCAAATTTTTTTTTTTAAAAGAAATTCAAAAGAAATGTTCATATTGAAGTTGTTCTTATCTCAAATTTTTTGAATTTTTTTTTGTTTTCTACAATCCTACTTACTAGACTCCAAAAATGAAATCACTAAAATTTACAGGCACACGNCCTTCTTATATATATATATAATATGAGTCCTAATAGATCTTCTCCCCAAAGCCAGCAATTCAAGATAAAATCTTCTAATGGTGAACCCTTAAGTTGAAATTGAACATTTCACATGGGTGAGCTGAAATAATTTCAGTTAAATACCTATGAAATGAACACAGTTTGTTCATTCAGGCTAGAAATGACTTCTATACTCATAATAACTCATTGTTACATCATCTCATGGTAAGAGGTAAAACCAATCAAGCTTATACAACAAATATATCCATAAAAAGCAGTCACTGAAAGTTCAACAAAATGAGTGGCCTTCGTGTTTATCAGTAAATTCAATTTAATTTGAATTTCTAAAATAAATAATCATCTAGAATAAAATTTGGAACATTTATACTTCCAATAGTCATTTTAACATGATGAAGTCTCTTATCTTGAAATTACATTTTAGCTAATTAAATTCAGCTATATTTGCTCAACATTGTGGATAGAAAAAAGGAGGGATTACTCTCAACTGATTAATAAATTTACATTTCCTTTCACATTATTCAATTATATTATAGTATAAACAATTATAATATAATTTTATAAAGGATTTGAACACACAGTGTCAGGATTGCGAGACCCAAAGATCAATAGCTTTATTCTTAATTGAAAAATGATTCAAATGAATCAAAGCAAGCATATTTTGTCATTAAATAATATTGCTGAGATTGCATTGGTCTCCTTTAAATTAAACCAACTGAAGGCATTCTCAAGACCTCGGGAGATAAATAAAAACATAAGCTATTTCAGAGAAAGAAAAATTTTTGTTTAAAATTCAAATACTACCTTATTTTTAGAAACATGACATAATACATTATAAGAAAATTGTAATTGTATATGTGTGTGAGAGTATGTAGACACATACATACGTATGTATATATATATATANTACACACAATGAAGAATAATAATGAAATTCATTTCGTATTTGCCTAAAAAAATTGTGTTAAATTAAAGTAAAATTATCGGATTTAAAGTGGCATACGATTACCAACACATTTGAAGTTTATTTATGCTTGCAACATTCTGTAGCTTTTGAATTTATTTTTTTAAATATTTTCTGAATGTTTTAAAAGGAAGCCATGATGCTGGAAGGTTCTTAGTTTAAAAAAACAACAAATTATTTTCGGATTATAAGAAGTGGATTACAAGGAGTATTTGTATTAATATAGGTCGATTTTAAATAATAAAAATAATCAATCAAGAAAAAAACACTTACTGATGCATCATGAGTATAACCATTTTTGATACAATAACGCTGCTCTACTTCTTGTTTTGTCCTTTCTATCATTGTGCGACCATAAGCAGTAACACTCTAAAAGGTAAATACTATTTAAAAAGTTGAACATGACATCATGTAGAATGAAAAAAAGAAAAAGAAGTAATCTAAATAATGCACATATGGAGGTTTAATCGGGAAAGATTCTTCATCTCTCACAATAGTTTATTTTCTGACATTTTAAGAATCACCTGACATTTTTCGAGTAACTTTTATAAAGTAAGTTTTATTATATTTCAACTTTAATACCACTTCAACTTATACTTTATTTAACTAACTTTAAATTTTATTTAAATAAGTCTTACAGAAAAAAAGTTACTTTTAATTATTTTTATTTACTAATTTTTATTTTAAAAACATTTACAATAATAGTCAAATTCTAAATAGACAAAAATATCATACCCTAAATTTAAAAATAATTTTAATCCAATGCAATAATAAGAAGAAGAGAGAAAAAATTAATAAAAATTATAAAAAATAAAATGTCAGTGCAATAAACTGTTAAGTCCTTCTTAATGATAGATTTGCATAAGATTTCAGAAGAATCATTTCTTAAATGAGACGACAGAAACATCAAAGGAAGTGAGCTTACTGAAGAAATTTCCAGACAAGGAAGCTTGCCAACTTGAGCACCAGTAAAGCCATAAACAGAATTAGCACTTATTTTCAAGGCCAACTGCCTGCCATCCAATACTTTTTTTTTAAAAGGATCAGTTTCTTTCTTTAAATCTGTTTTTGCTTTTTTTCTAGCACTTAAAAGGCTTTCCAATATCTGAGGGAGTAGGCCCTTTCGGAGAGTACTCTTAACAAAATAATTGTTTGCTGGTGTCGTAGAATACTGATCTGGTGACAGCCTGCATAAAAACAAACATGTGAGAAAAACTTTAAGAAAAATATATATATAAAAAAAGTACAAAATATGACTTTCCATTAAATTAATTTACTTTAGAATAGTTAAATATAAGATTAAAATTTTACAGATTCTAAGGCTTGAAAAAATTTGAGAATAAATTACCAGGTATGCAAGTTTAAAATGTCGTTTTAATTCCAATAGAATGCGCTCTTAGCCTATTGAAGGATTTGCTTATCTCTAAATGCTATTTTGTTTGTTAGTCATTTGTTTACAAAAGTCAGTTGTTTTTAAGTCGTTTACGTGGACGTATCATACCTTTCTTTGGTGTTAAAAATGTCTAATTTTAAGCCAAATAAAGAGCATTTGCGGCATGTCATGATTTTCTTATTTAATCAAAAGAAAAAGGCATCTGAATGTCATCGAATTTTTGTTGAGACTTATGGCGATCTTGCTCCAACCGTCAAGACATGTGAATGTTGGTTTCAATGTTTCAAACGTGGTGATTTTGATGTTACTGATCAAAAACGAGAAAATCGACCAAATCGACTACGAGCTTCTCAAGCCCGGCGAAACAGTCAATACCGAGCGCTACCGACAACAAATGATCAATTTGAGTCACGCATTGATCGAAAAACGCCCAGAATGGGCTCACAGGCACGCCAAAGTCATTCTTCAGCATGATAACGCTCCTGCACATTCAGCCAGATTGACTAAGGAAACGATTTCTTCGCTTGGTTGGGAACTCCTACCCCACCCGCCGTATTCACCTGACCTGGCGCCTTCTGATTATCACCTCTTCTTATCGATGGGACACTCATTGGCGGAGCAACACTTCAACAATTTCGAAAACGTACGAAAATGGCTCGATGAATGGATTTCAAATAAAGATGAAGCATTCTTTTGGAATGGTATCCATATATTGCCCGAGAGATGGACAAAATGTGTAGAAAGCGAGGGCCAGTACTTTGAATAAAATATATTATACTTTTTTTTAAATTACTGTGTATATATTTTAAGAAATAAACGACATTTTAAACTTGCATACCTGGTAAACACCATTAAAATAGATTTCAAAGAAAGAACTTATATAAAATTGCTATTAATTTTTATGATATGTAAAGATAAAGAACATATAAGTAAATTCAATTATTTTTGTTCATGTGTTATGAAATTATAATATGCAGGTTTATTAATGCAAGAATATTTTGTTGAGGAAATTTTTTTCGCTTTTTATAGCATCTTCAGACCCTCGAAAACAATGCTCATTTAAAACGCAAAAATATTATCATACATAATGATATATTTATAAAGAAACCTTATGGATTATCAATGTAAAAGATTTTAATTATACTAACTGAAAGGTAGCAACCTTATTATTTAGTACAAAGGTTACTTAGGCTACATAAAAGACAGATTGAAGTGGTTAAATTAAAAAAGTTGACAGCCCTTTTATGTTTAGTCATGATATTGTGTGTTTATATATTGTTATTTTAAAACCTAAAGATGCGGTAAAGGGCATAATATTATCTGGTGGAACTGTTGGCCTTTTCCTTGCAGTCTTCCTTCATTACAAATAATTGATGGTTTAATTTTGTGGATATTTGCTCCTTTTTACAAAAATTAAATTTTCATCATTAACAATTATTTTTCAAAATAAAGAATCAAATTTTCAAAATAAAAAATTGTTATTTTTTTTCTGTGGACAATAATAATATTACTATAAAAAATACTTATATTTGATCTAATATGGGTAAAATGATTTGATTTATCTGTATGACGTTCTTGGCTAATTTTAAACTATGATGATGAGAAATGGCATATTAAGTTAAAAAAGAAACTAAGATAAATATTGAATTCAACAACCTTTTTTTCTACTGTACTAATTGAAGGTGAAGAGTCCTTGTACACTTTCAACATTCCTTCATAAATTTCCTTTACTTTTAAACCTTCCAAAAATAAAAGTCAATACTGTACGATGCTAGATTTTTTCTATTGTAAAAAATACTGTGATATGTCAATATTAAATTGCTTGTAAATAAAGAATGAATTGACAGATTGAAATGAAACTTCACATACTTTCTATATGAAGAGTGTAGCAACATAACAAAAAAAAAAATTTAAAAATAAAATATAAATAAGCTAGTAGCAACACCCTCTCTTATCGAACTGCAAAACTTATTGAATAACCTGGAAATAATCTTCACAGTCAAAAACTCTCCGTTTAAATTTAATATTTATATTTTTTATTTAATAATAATAACAGCTTTTCAAGTTTTACCTATAAAGTGATAGTTCCAAGGACTGTTAAATGTTTCAATGCATCAAGGATAAATTATCTATCTAAATTCTACATGCGTTCATCAATGATAAATTCATATAACAATGCTTTATACTGTTTCAAAATTTTAGAGTTTATAATTTAAGTTAACAAAGTAAGTATGTGTTTTACTATATTTAATTTTATACAAGTGTTATGGTCATACTCACCCTAGTTTATCTTTTTGTGAAGGATAAACTATTGTGGTGTAACAAAGGTTGTGAGCTATCATTATACTAGGATACAGGGAGCTAAAATCTAATGTGGCAATGGGATCCTTATAATAGCCTTTGATGGGCTCAATCACAGTAGCCCCCTCAAACTGATCCTGCATTTCACCCACTCTGTGTACAGGCAGCAGGTAACCTGACTCCATGCTCTGAAACCAATGAGTTATATTCCATATAATGATTATTATGCAGGTTTTTAATGATTATTTACCTGTACTAACTTAAATACTCTTCAAAGTGAAAATCAACTTTCACAGTTACCTACTAAAATATTTACATTATATACACTTTTTATAAAAATACTATAAAAATGCACTACATGAAAGTTGAAAATTTGGCACCTATCGTGAAATATAAACTTTTTTGTAAGAACAATAATAAAGATGTTTTAATTCAAAATTTGACCTTTCTTTAAGATCTCCCTACCCCTCAACCAATTTCAGCCATTAATTTATTTCATGGCTTGCAAAGAGAAGCTAAATGCCAAATTTAGTTTTTTCTTTTAAAATTGTGACCACAAGAAAGTGAACAGGCACACTCAAATAATTTAAATTATGTTATATAATAAATCTTTTTCTCAATTCTATAAAAAAATTCTGTAAGCTCACATTTAGCCTTAACTGACCAAATCGTCAGATGAGGCACTTTTAGTTCAAGAACAGCAGAGCCCTTCACTCTCTTAGGAAATCCTTCAGTTTAGGCTGCTCTTGTATTTTTCTTTCATATTCATCTCTAACTTGGGGCAATAGAATATAAAGGAGGTAATTATTGAGAATCTCAACTGCTTGAAGCATATCACCCTATCAATCATAATTTTTCTCATTTCTAAATGTTTTAAAAATCAGAATGAGTAAACTTGGGTGCAAGAAAAATCAGTTAAGATGCAGGAACTGTTTAGAAAAGAAAGTATAGAACTTAGCTTATCATGCTTTCAGAAATACTAACCATGGAAAATTATAAAATAATGCAAACATTATTTTACTATTGATGAGTTTAAGATGTGGTTTTGTTATTCCTATTTTAACATTTGCCCATATGGACATATAGTTTTGATTACATTTGTTATTTTTTCATTACTTGTACTTTTTATATTTTAGTGGGGACAAATGGTTGAAATAATTTTTTTAAACTATAATTTTATTTAAAACCTAACTTCGATCTACTAATTTCACATCTAATATTAACGCCTTTTCAGTGGCACAATTTATAATTTTGTAAAAAGAAAACCAATTAGGAGAGTTTTTTGACCGTAGATATAATTATTAGATGATTTTAGTTGGGGTTAGGTCAAGGTAGATCCAAAAAAATACAAATATATATTTCAGCTTACATTGTAAGCCATCTTCAGGGCTGTCTATTATGAAGATGAGAGAGGACGTCCTGTCCCTAAGAAAAAAACATCAGAAATTTAATCCAACAAATAATAAGTTTTCAAAATATTTTATTTTAAGTGATTTTTATTTTTATTTGATCCAAATAAATCCTTTTTCAGAAAGGGAATGCAGCTTCTAATATCTTAACCTTGATGTTTTCTAATAATTCACCATTCTCAGGGATTCCAATTATGGGATGCATCACCTGGTCAGAGCTCCACCAGATTCTGTCTGCCAAATCACCTTCCAACTCCTCTTCCCTCCATCTCCTCATAAATGCTGTACATCTACGTTGCCATGGGTTGAACTTTTCTACCCGAATGTCATTTAGGAATGACAGGTGGTAACCCTCTATAAAATCAACATTCTACCACATCTGGCAGGCCATGTCTCTTCTCCATCTTCTCATACAGAAAAATCTTAAGTAGCGATTCAGATAAACAAAAATTAAAAGAACAGAGCTTATCCCAGCTTCTCGATAAGCTGACAAGATTTCTCCTGTAGAATATTATCATAGGCCAGTAAAAGTTCAGAGAGTACCAAATGCAGGGCTCGACTTTTTTTGTTGAATTTTTTTATGAGATGTTGGAGTATGAAATGTTATCAGTACATAATCTGCCAGCTTTTAATCCAGGGTCTCAAAATCTTGTTAAAGTTTATCGCTGGTTTCCTACTAAGCAGTTTACCCTGCACATCTGGTAGCACTATCTCACTCAGGACTATGTTTACAACACATGTCAATACCTACAATACTTTCTCTTCACCCACTTAAGCAGCTTTGTCGTGATGCCCCCTTCCCACGGGGGAGGAGGAAGCTTTGTAGTTCTTTTGACGGCCTACAAAGCTTCTTCCTTCTCCAGCTGAACAGCTTGTGTGACTTGGGTTGGTAATGAAGGAATTTATCTTTAAACGTCTACCCACAAAGAACAGTAGATGAGCTAAAAATTTATCCAGGACAACAAGTCAGATCCACACTGAAACGTATAGCATTTAATTCAAGCTGGAAACTTCAAGGATTTAATAATAATGTCCTAATGAAGTTGCAATTAAAATTGAACACTAAATAGGAAGAAAATTAAAGATTTAAAAAATCATTACCTGTAACAAATATTTTTAACTATTTTTTATTTATTTTTCATACCAATAAAACTTATAAAACTCCCATCATGTTTAGTAGAATTCTTATTTGCTCATCCAAACCAAACCAATGATAAGTATATAGTAAAATGAAAGTGAAGAACATGTAATATTCAAATTTATTGCTAATTAGTACTTTACAATTGCTACCAAAAACCATTGAGAAAATTGTATAATTTAGAAAAATATTTAAATCAAATTAAATTAATTTTTATGAAGTGTAGAAAGGGATTGCTTTTTACTGATCAAATTCTTGATCAAACCACAAGACATTATAAAACTTGCCCAATCATGCATTGATGGTGTTCCTTCATCTCCCTTATCTACCTTAATTATTTAGTCAAATAGAACATTACTCAGACAAAACCCAAATAAATATCTTCCTCTATTTATTTAAGTAAAGAGATTAATTTACTTTATTCTCCTTTAAAATTTATCGTTTATTATACTATTCTTAAACACAACACCACTATTGCTTTTAATGTTAAATTTCTTAATTTATCCATGAAACCCAACCTGGTTCTATTTTATCACACGCATAGGAACTAATAAAGCTAGATCATTAGCAACTGAGCTTAAAAATGGATATGATAAAAATTTATATAGAGAGAAATAAGATAGGACCTCAAGTAACTCATTTTCCTTATCACAGCTGATAACTTGGGAACCAAGAATTGGAGCACAGGAATTCAATGTAAAAATGTTTCTGATGAAAGGTTCTTGTTCTCCTTGACGGACAACCATGTTTGCAATTTGAATAACTGGATCATGATTGGGTTCTGGAAAAATACCTGCAAATAAAAGTAAAGAAATTAAAATGAAACTAACAAGAAATTATTGAAGAATAAAATACCAAAAATACAATTTCTCTAATTGAAAACTTATAATAGTAATTAAAAAAGAAAGGACAATTTTTCAAGGAATCCTTTACTCTTATAATTTATTTATCACTTGAGATATTATGCAGCAGTAGGGATTTTGAGAAGATTTGAAGAGATAAAACTCCATTTTTTAAAAGTAAATAATAAAATACAAAGTAAACAGCGTTTTCTTCTTCATATATCAAACTTTAAAAAATAAATGTTATGAAAGCAACACATATGTCTATCTGCTTTTTTTAAAAATTCATAATAAGCATTCAGCAGAACCCAATTAACTAAGGCTCTGAAAGAATTAATTAATTAATAAATATAGTCATTATTTTATAATAATTGATTGGTGCAGGTAAGTTGAAAATATACTTTTAATAATATTTGTGATAATATGTGTGGTATTAAAAACAGACCATCACAGCTTGGCATTAAATTCTGTATTTTTGTCATAAACTGTCATCTATTTGTAACAAAATAGAATAAATTAGAAATTTTTATAAATAAAGATAAAGAACTAATATTTAATCTCCAGTCTGTTACAGTGGACTGATTTATATATTTATATACAGAAATATTACAATTATAAGTATAGAGAAAGCTATATAAAAATTATTATTGTAGACTTTGATTTTACACTAATCTCAATCACATGAGTAATAATACAAACAAAATTTAACTTTGTAGTCCAATCAAGCACTTAATATTAAAACAAAACATTGCTATAAGTGAAGATAAAGAAGATGTGAAAAATTAATTATGGATCTAAATATAACTAAATTCAATAGATATAAAAAGAAATTCTAACTACGATTTAATTTTTTAAAAATATAAATCTAGAAAACACTGTATTACACTGTTTTTGAGTTTGAGTCACACATATTTTTCCTTAATACAAAAATAACAAGGGACTTTTTAAATTTTAATTTTATACAAAATCATTACATTACACTGATACATGCAGATAAAAATAATATATTCTTAAATCTGACTCTTGTTTTGAATTTTTTCTGGTTGCCTGATATCTTGAGAGTTTTTGTTGAGCTCCTCAAGTCGTGACAAGAATAAATCAAGTGTTTCTATATACTCCTTCCTATGAAGATGAAAGTGGCTGACATGCTTTGACTTGTCCCAGCATTTCATGTAGGTCTATAGAAAAATGAAAATCACAAATCACATAAATCTGAAGTAGACTGAACAATTTCATGATTATAGTCATTGGATGACTTTAGGGTAGTATTCAACAATAAAAAAAAAAAGAAATCTCTGTTTCATTAGAAGAGAACAGAACAAAGAGTAAATGCAAATTTAGTTATTTGAATAGACATTTATAATATATGAAGAAAACGAGAAAGATCAAAAGCTCAAAGAAAAAAAATCCAGCTAACTCAATCTTATATAGCTATTTTATTTACATAAATTTGCTTTGAAAAAACTGAAATTCCTCCTTTCCCAACCCTATAAAAAAATGAATAATAACATAACCTGGTTTCTATTACACAGATACTCATAATTCATTACACCATCCTATGTAGATTGACAAATAAAGAATTTATTTTCAAAAATTATAATACAAATGTGTATAGAATGATTTTCAAGAGAAAATGGCTAAAAAAATATTTAAACAAAGCAAATTCCTGAGCACAGTAAATTGTAGTATTTGGACTTTCTATGCCACGTAACC